>DWEI01001083.1:0-17937 GCA_018245875.1 Mysoria ambigua | reverse complement strand
CATATTAAGAATCATTCGTGAGTGTACTGAACCAGATTCTGGTTTGTACATATTTAAAGTTGTTATTACGGATAATGTTATTATTGCAAAAAAAATCAATCTCTGATGTACTCGTATCTAACGGGTAAACTGTGTGGACTTGCAATTTGTCCTTGTATTATTAACACTGTTCAAAGTTATGGTATGCGTAAAAATGATTTATAATACTATTACATACTGAAACTAAACTTATAATTTACATATGCAATTAAACGCACAAGTTAATTGATTTTGTTTTATTTATCTCCACTAATGTATTTTTACATATAATGGTTACTCAACTATATAATGGTCTGGTCAGTTTGAAGATATCTTTTTATATCAAATATTATTTGAATCTTCAAATGTATGTTTAAGAGGTAACAAGACTCCCAGGAGCCGGTACTTCTTATAACCGACCCACTGCCGGAGTGTTGACCCCCGTTGTGTGTCATTTTTTTCCATCACACACGTAATATCACAAACCTCTTTTAAACTTCTTGATTTAATTAAAAATAAATTACAATAATATCATTAGCATATGTATGCACTCATGTACAATATCGTATTAAATTATTGTTAATTAATGATTTATAAAATACACGAATATTAGTAACAAGATTATAGCGGTGACTATTAAGTGTTTGATATTAAGGTTCGATAAAGTATGCTTGGTTAGTTTCTATGATTTTAGATTTTGTGATCTCGCCATCTGTCTCACAGTGGGACACAACGTAACTGGTGAACCGTAGAACTATAGTAGACACCTTTGCTTATCCCTTCGTGGTTTACAGGCGTAATGTGTATTATGCAGTTTTCTGTAATATTGAAACTGAAACGGGCCGTGTCATTATTTACTGTTAACATGTAGAGGGATATTATTAATTGTTGAAGGCTTGTTGATTGTTTTGACTGCCTCTTTAGTCGTGTACTAGAAAACCTAAATGAAAAAATCCATTAGACCCCGGATTTGAATCCAAGACTTTCCGAACGGCAGTCGCACTTGCAACAAATGCGACCAACGAGGCAATACAAGGTTCCATTTACGAGTAGTTTTAACGCATGCATGATCAAAATTAAAAACACCTGCGTGGTCCTAAAATATTAGAATTTTTGGAAATGAATTATTCTTCAATTGGCTAGTAAAATTTATTTGTATGTGTCGTAATGTAATCTTATGAGAATTAACGTTATTATAATTCACATAATAAACCTGTACTTATATAAATATGGATTTGTTATATGCGTTATAAATACGTTAAATTACTATTTAGAGTATTTTGTATTTAGCTAGTTTAATAAATTTAGCTTATTCATTTTACACAAATATTTTTCCTAATATGGACTGGCAATATAATACTCAATGTAGATAGTTCCTGAGTAATATTAAAAATAAATTTATAAGAAATTTTGGAACTTATTGAATTGATAATTAATAATAACATTTCATTACTTTTAATATTGTGATAGTAGAATTCTGACATATGTATTTAACGATTTTGTTACTTTAATCTATTTAACAATATTCGTTATTCCAAACGTCAATTATCATCACAGAGTGCATGAAATAAAATACAAAGTTTAACTATAAAATAACAGCGTCCACTAGAATATTTTTCATCGATCTGAAAATCATCTGAAGAGAGGTCGCTGCGACGTAACTCTTGTAGAGGACAAGAGAGGGCGTTCACCCTGCGCTCCGTCTGTTGTAAACATAATATGGATGTGATTTTACTAATCGAAGTTTCTGATGGATGTTTTGTAATTATTGTGAAATGAAATATTGCTTACCATAAAACATCATGCCCACTTTATATTTGTATTTCGTTTCGTATTCGGCTCAATTGATTTTAGAGATAAATTTAATACCTAACCTCATCTATAGATGGATAATAAATTTAATATTTAATCTCAAGTTTATTACTTGTGATCACAATGTTATTTTAATTTCTTCGAAAATCACTAGGTATGTTCAAATCCAAAAATATAATGAATCATTACTTGCATTTATATCTAGTTGAATAGATTAGATAATATGTTTTTAATAGAATACAGGTTTTTTATTATTATCATACTTTAAAAAAATCGTGCATGCAAATGTATGTGTAATAAAGAAACGTAAAAAATATGTAAAATATTAATGTCATACATCCTCGATAGTTTATAGTAATCTAGTTAACGCGAGATGTCGGTTATAAGCGTCAAAAACAATGCACAATAATCCGTTTTCTAATATATACCAAATTAACCAAAAAACGGGAAAAAGAGCATTATATGTATGTATACATTTCAAAATAAAAACACAAGCCAAGCAAATTTAAAAATTTTAATAAAAATCTGGCGGCTTCATTGTAGCTTTTACAATCATTAGTTTTAATAAACGTTTATATTTAATTTTTGTCAGAACTTACAAGAGGTTCAAATTGGTTTAAGTTTAATTTACAAATATAGAATATTAAGTGTTGCGTGGTTTATTGTATGGAATAAACATAAAATTCATACTGTACTGTCTCTCAAACACATGATTTGCATTACGTATTTGTATGAATCAGGTAGTGCAATAAAGGATGAAGTATTGGCTA
Source organism: Mysoria ambigua (assembly GCA_018245875.1). NCBI lineage: Eukaryota > Metazoa > Arthropoda > Insecta > Lepidoptera > Hesperiidae > Mysoria > Mysoria ambigua. The sequence goes on along the minus strand of DWEI01001083.1, from coordinate 15,337 downwards.
GATTGTTTTATGATGCGAAGCGGTTGCCGTTCCCTAATGTGGTTGTGGATTGTAGGCTATCTGTAAAAGGATGATAGATATTCTCTTTGATAGACGCTAGAGAATTTTTTTTATGAGTATGTTCGCCCAGTAAAGGATGCGATAAGCATTCGGTCGCGGTTCATCTAAACAATTAACAGTTTCTTCAAGGCTCGTTTACGCAATCTTGAAAACTACGATATCTGTTAAAACAACCCGGTGAAGGAACTGCTGGACCTCCTCACGAGCGAAGCCACGCATCCACAGCAGAGGAATGCTAATGGTGCGAGCCATTCTTAATTGTAGAATAAACTTTGCTTTATTGTACTGTTTGATTAAAGAATTATTTATAAAACAAGAAAAAAAAGATCAACAATTAATGTAACTTCATGCCTGTAATCGCCGAAGAGGTAGGCAGAGGCAAGCAGAACATTCTCACGTCTCACCAGTTACGTTTACGTCCCACTATGGAATAGGTAGTAAGCCTATTGCCATGCATCGGGAACATATCCAGGTTTCGAACCACTACTAGAAAATCTGATTATTAGAGATTTCGTAGTGTTCGAACCGGAAATCGAACCCGGGACCGCCCGATCGGCATTTGCACCTGCAACCAACACGACCAACGAGGCAATTCAATATTTTTTTTAAATACCTAATTATTGTGTATAAGAAATGGAAGTAAGCAGATATTTTGAAAAAAGAGAGACTCAACCTCGTTCGTGCGCTCAGTATGCAGAATCTACACTTAATAGCTACTCAAGGAGCACGAACATTTAACATTTCGCAATACGCAAGACGCGTAAGTACGGTAAGTGTTTGACCGGTAATTAAGGCTATACAAACATTCGATCGTTCTTGAAACTTGACGCTGGCGACTACACCGCCTACTCCTTTGTGTGATTTGTTCATATAGTAAACGGCGACATGAACATATTCATTTCTAACTGAAGTATATATACGAATGGACGTTAAGTTCGTATTCGTGTTAATTAAACTATAATTTTATCAGTTATGTCAATCTAAGAAGCGATTTGAATAATTGCCCAGGCATGCATAATAGAAATAGGAGTTTGATTTACAATTCGCTTTGTATAGCTAACATGAATTATAAAATAAGCAGCAGGAGGACACTGGATCAAAATCATGATTGATCAGCCAATATGGCTTTTCAGAAATGCACCTTTAACTTGCAATGTGCAACATGCAAAACACAAACGCAATGTGAATTTATCAAATGCATAATATTATAATCGCACAATGCATTTGAACTATGATTGAACAGTTGTCCAAGTTTTTGCGTGTTTTTATTTCTTATTGCAGTGAAAGCGGATCAGCGGTCCGAAATCATCTGTCGGTTATTGATGTAATATACAACAAAAAAAAATGGCGTCCATTGCGTTCGATCTGCGCTTGCGGTTGAGATTACAATGCAATGTTTCTGCCAGTCATGTGGCATTCGCTTGCACAAATGCTCCAAAGGGTTACGCGTCATTGAAACACATGTCATACATAGCCAACCGCGGCACGAGATGGCGGCTATTCAAACTACAAAGCCGGTATGTTCTTAAGCAACAACCCTGTATACTGAATTTCAATAACGGAAAATGGTAATGAGGACAGCGCTCTAGTGAGACAAGTAACTCAATTGGAAGTATATGACGTGTTCCTGATTACCGACTAAATACGAGTATATGTTTTTCTATATCATATACTCTAAATTGTGAGTTGTGCAGAAGGCCATTCAGCAGTTTTGCTATAGTTCTCTTTTATTTAGTTTGCCAATATATCGTTGGTAGGGTTGTCACAAGCGGAAGAGTTCCAACCCAGCGCCGGGTAATACTCAGATTATCTAACTTAGAGTTCTCAGTTACGATTACTAGTAGTGGTTTGGAGTCTGCACTTGTGCCCGTTGTATGGCAATTGGCTACTAATGACGGAAACTTAACTACTGAAGGGTTGAAATGCCATCTACTACCTACCTACCTCTGGGGGGACTTCAGGTATGATATCATTTTTTTTTCTTTTTAATTTTATTAATGTACATGCTTACATACATGTATAAATAACAGTTCTTTGTGAAGTTTTTAACATATTTTTTTATCTTTGGGTTATTGTGAATACTGAGATAATACAATTTTTTGTATTGATACAACGTATTTTATTTTATAACAAGAATGGTTATAAGAAAATTTTAAATAATGTTTACAGATTACTTTTTTCCACAAAACAATCGTCTATAGTGAATTTAAATTGGAACCTTGAATATTGTACATACATTTAATACTAAAGTATAGATTGTAAATATTGTAAATGTATGTCATAATATCTAATCAAAACAACTATTTCTGCTTTTATCAAGATATCAATTAAATGTAATCCTAATGAAGACACAAGACTTAGAGAACTAATTATATTCAGAACATGTCGAGTTCAATGTGAATCCTTCTATTAGTTTTTTAAAACAGCAGTTAAATATGTAAAATGTTAAATAGTATATATACATACATGGTTATTGATATTTATTAAGTCGTACTATTTGCGTACGTAAAATCTGTCATAAGCGAAGGATTCAATTAAATAGATCACGCGTTGAAGTCTTTTGTTAGAATTGCCATGTTATGAATATTTTATTATAATCACATTGCTTAATCATAAAAACATGTGTGGTATTATATAATTGTCATATATTTAGATCATTTCGAGAAATATAAGATTATATTTAAAGAAAATAACCAATTAAAATACACCGGCAGCGGAATAACAGCCAGCTCGTTGTTTTCTAACGCACGGTGCGTTGATAAAAAATATTTCTTAGCATTAAAGCGAGATGGTTACAGTGGAAGGCACAAAACATCGAAACTCACAATCCTTTCCCGTCCGTGGGAACCGCAGCAGATGCGCTTCTAACTACTAACTCAGTTTTTTCTTCCAACGTTCCCGTAGAGGCTATATGTTTCTTTTAACAATATGGATCGAGTTAAGTATTGATTGAAAGTAAGTATTAAACTTCTTTGTCTTACCTTATTCGTTTTGATTACAATTGTCTCGTTCGAGGTTGAAGCGTAATTTAATAAGCTGATTGATAATAGATAAATATAAGTAATTTAATAACTGAGGAAAGGGTGTGACAAGTTACGTTTGATAATAACGATTGATAGTACACTAAGCAATCGCTATCGAATCACCTTTGAATCAAAGAAGCGGAAATATTCGACAAATTTCTCTTTGTTCTTCTACTGTGCCTAGATTGCTAAAGCTTTAGATCGTTTGCTATCATTTACTATATATGAATACGATAGAATAAATTTCATTGAACATTGTTTTAAATCTTAACAATTAGGCATAGGATAATTATGCACTACGCAAAAGTAATTTATTTGCTGTTCTTAAAAGTAGACAGCTGGCGTACTCTAAATAATTTACCTCATCGGTACAGTAAAAAGCATTTAATTATAAAAGTGAATAAGGCAGAATGTATGAATAGTGAAAAAATTAAGATACATTTAAAATTAACGTGCAAAATTTAATGTATGCAACAAGAATTCTGAGTTAATGTACGTAATTGTAATTTTCCCCTACACTTACATTATTACGATCTACAATAAAACAGGAAATAGATATGAAGTAGTTGATACCACAGTCGGGAATATCCTGTGTTCAACAAAAAATTACGACAATTTCAAAAGTTCGAAACTACATCCGGTGAACGTGATAACTGTGGGATTTTTACAACTCTCATAGATGATGTCAGTTTTTATGAGTGGGTGCAAAATATATAAGAAAATTTTGATATTTTATACCAAATATGTTGAAAAAAAATTGACGTAAAATAAATAGAAGAACATTAGATTAATCGAAACATTACTACACTGTCTTTCGTTAAAATATAATTGTACATACGTGGTATACCTATTTTTTTTTTCCGAACCTTATGTGATTTCACTTTTAAAGCGTAGGTCTCCTCTCAGTATGAGAGGCTTAAGGCCGTAGTCTGGTCAAGTGCGAGTTAGCAGATTTCACACGACTTAGAGAATAACTTTTTTGACAACTCTCAGTTGTGCAGGTTACCTCGCGATGTTTTCCTTCACCGTTATGGCCGGTGATACTTAATCCTAAAATTCACATTTTGTAAACAGGTGCCAGCTAGAATTCGAACCCGGGCTTCTGGAGTGAGAGGTTTAATTTCAAAATCTAACTTAAAATTATTGTGTGTAATACAATTTAAACATTTTTTTGTTGTAGGTACTATGGTGCATTACAGCATTTATGTTACATTCTTTTAGGAGCGCCGCCACCCTTCTTTTGTCGGCACGGTTACAATAATATCAAGGACTAAAAAGAAAGTAAAGATATCGTCGGCCCCTTTCGAATCTTCAGTTCTAAATGGAGTGTTTACCTGTTTACGCAAAATCATAAAATCCATTATTTGACTGGCACAGATCAAAGACTTTATTTTTAAAGCTTAATCTGTTATCATATATCTTTGTAATGAAAAATAGAAATACTATCAGAAATCTGTTTCACTTATGAGATTTGTATTGAGATGTTGTTTCTGAGAAATAATATTTTTATTAGAGTTTTCTATAACTTATTCTCTATAATTTTCTTTTTCGGGAGGGCCCGATTGGTATCGGACCTACCCGAGGTCCTTCCTCATGAGCTTCCGCCGATCGCAGATCTCAGTATTATTCTCAGATCAGCTCAGATAGCAATAGGCTCACCACCTATTCCATAGTGGGATGTAAACGTAACCGTTGAAACGTGCGAATGTTGTGCATTTCTCTGCCTACGTCTTCGGGGATTACAGGCGTGAAGTTACGATTTACCGTCAGCATCAGTAATACTTATAATAACAGAACGACTCTTAACCTTATGGTAAAATCTTTCATAATATTGGCCACTAATTATACACATGTGCACGAAATTAATTCGTCATAGATGAGTTGTTGCTCGCCGAATTCAAAACATCGTAAGTTTTCATTAGAACGAATCGCGATAAATTAACACTATCCAAGTATGTATTTATTAGCAATATGCTGTAAGCGTTTTTATCAGAAGTACGTTTGCAGACCGACTATGTGAGACAAACGAAATTTACATACATATATGTATAAATATTTGACGTATGGTTTTTTAAACACATGTTTAATTACTGTCATATAGAGTAAATGTAAAAAATCATTTTATCGTACTAAAATGCTGTGATCTGATTGAGTTTTTAAGCACTTTCTTTAATAGTTTGGAGAGACTTCCGGTGTGATCTAAACTCACAAAAACTATTCCACACAAACACATGACCAGAATAATAGCAGATGGCGCCTCCGGTTTGGACGGAAATCGAAAGGGATTTTTTAAGCATATGATTTAAAGAAAAAAATATCCATGGGAACACTTTTTGGCAGTGAAAGCGTGAATATACCTTTTTTTTGTTTCTTTCAGTCTATTGATCACGAGAAATGTTTAAAGATATTTATCAGATGTCTTCAAGTTTAATATTTGTTAAATATTAGCTATGCTTTAACACGCAGATGTTAGATATTCAAAATATTTGTACATTAATATGATAATGGTTGTGTTATATTGAACACGAAACATATCACCTATAAATCCCGAAGAGGAATTTAGAAACCTCCCACGTTTCATCCTTTACGGTTACGTCCCTCTATGGAATAGGTACTTAGCGCATTGCCATGCGCCGGGCACAAATCCAGACTCCGAGCCTAGAAAATCTAAATTAGAAAAATTTAGTAGTGCCTGAATCAGGAATTGAATGCAAGACCTCCCGATCGGCATTGGCAGTTGCAACCAACACGACCAAAAAAGCAGTCATAATTATATTATAACTTACTGCAATATGAATATTGCAAAATTAATTTTATGACATCGATAAAACAACGCGTAAATGAAATGAATTATCACGTCACAAATAGTGCGATGGTAAGACGGTTTTCTCACACTGGAAGTGTAAGTTAACAAAGCCATGAGTTATGTGTTTATCCATAAGCTGTGCAAGTAACGCTTCTATTATAACCTGTGCACTGTGCAGTAATAGATAGCGTGGGAGTCCGCCGCAGGTGCGGTAGTACAAAGCCGTCACGTTTACAACGCATCCCGCAGATGCCGCGTCAATAGACGAATATGTAGTGGATACGTCAAAGTTATTTACTTCAAATTGATTTCAGCAATTAAAAAATTTCACCCAATCGAAGAAATGCAGACTTTTAAATTTTAAAAATAGATTGCTTTATCAAACTGACCAATTTCAATGTAACAATATTGTACATATATTTCGTTAAATATTATAACACTTGCTGGAAAGGTTGATACAATCAAAAAATATAAGTGTATTTTTATGTGGGCAACCCCGGGAAATTAAAAAACAATATGAAATGTATATAGCTTTTTTTCGCTGAAATTACACCGTTGTATTTAATTGCAATTTAGTAATTTGCAATTGCAATTTAGGTGCCAGGTATAATATAATAGATTTATAGTTATTTATTTACACTGTTTATTTTTTATTTCCTTTGTGTAACTTACGAGTACCTGAATATCAGCTACTTAAACAATAATGGAAAACATCACGAGGAAAATATCAAAGCTCTGCACAAAGTTCCTTTGCATATGTAAAGTTTGCTAATTCACACTTAGCTAACGTGCTGAATTATGGGCTTAAGCCGTGATATTACCGCTTGATAATAATAATAAATCTAAATACCCGGCAATTATTTCAAATCACCCAAGTTGTGCTGGATATATTATAATTGCAGATTGAATAAAATTGTAATCACATTCTTTTAAAATTATTCAAGCCTCAATTTTGCATTTTTAGCGTTATTATGATTATGATTTACTTCCACATGTATCGAGATACTTTTTGGTGATTAAAGGTGAGCCCTTTGCAATAGTTCTTACTTTACGGGTATCTTTACGCAACACGTACTTGAATACAATATTGTGATTTTAAATTGTTGTAATACATCGCTTCTCCTGAAAATTGAAAGGTTGGATCTAAAATGTTGGGATACTTAATTTCGTAGATACTAAATTATACACAAAACAATTCAGTTCACACATTTTTACTAACATTACGGTAACATAGATATAAACAAATGATAATATGTTTGTTTCTTTTGTGTATTAGTGAACGTGCAAAAACCAATAATTGAATCTGGAGATGGTCCTTTTGTAAGGACGTTAATATAAAAATTAATTGTGGCTCGAAACAATAGAAGACATTATAATATGCGGGGCTCGCTCCCGGTTGTACACCTGCTCAGCGGTCTTAATGAACTCCTCGGTCGATGGAAAAAGATTTGATATCACAAGGTGCAAATGTTAAAGTAACAAATCACCTTATTAGTATCCTTAGCCTGCAGCAACACGGTTTTTAGGTTCCGAAACAAAACAAATCAATATCCGATAATAGCGTCGAAAATTATAGCCTTAGTAACCTATTTTCCGATGTCAGCTGTCTGATCGACCTTGTTGCTAACTGCAGTCGATTTAAAGCTAAATTACATAATGAGATAGAGTTTTGTTAATGAAGACTTTTGGGTAATAATGATAGTGCTTGACACTATCATTATTCAAAAACTTGAACGACAATCTCATCTCCGGCGAGTACCTTAATGAATATTCCCTTTGCACGATTCGTATTTTATAAAAGGAAATTGATGACAGGTGCAAATAATCAGAAACCATCATTTGTATGACATTTACATAATTTGTAATAGGATCAGATTGAGTTATTTAATAGAGTACACGATTATTAAAAAATATATTCGGAAACCTGACTAAAAATATCTATTGAGAAATTTCATTAATTATGTATGTATTTTTATACACTATAAACAAAGATGAGACGAGAGAGACACATCATACATGCGTAAGTTTATGTACATAGTTACATGTAATATATTTGAATTAATTAAATGGTAGAAGTTGTGCTTTATATATGCATACATAAGCAAGTCACAAGCTCATAGCTGAAGTTCGCATGGTATAAAAAATGAACGTTCACAAAGTTCAATTAGCATTTTTAAGCATTAGAGGAGTAATTTACCCACGTCTGAAACGAAGACAATCCAATTTCCCACGTCATAACAGTGTTGATAGCAGATGCCTTGAGATAACGCCGCTCTTGTATAATAGCCAAGTGTTCTATCTCATACATTTAAAAGGTTAATAACAAAATGACCGACGGAAGAAAAGTGTGTTAAAATTTCAAAGTCGTCATGTAATTAAAGGGAGTACTATCTGTGCGCATTAATTGTGAGATTTTTATCTCTCTTCTATAATGAAATCTTAAAAAAATAACGTAACAGGATGGTAACAAAATTGTGCATTGTTAGTTGTTAATAGACAAGTCCTAGATAACTTTAAATAAGATTTTAATATAACTTAAAATTGAACACATTCTTAAATTGTATTAGTATTGTTACACCTTTAATATATTAGAACGTACAATCGACCACTATTACATAAGAACATAATATACGAGGTAAACGAGTACCATTTGCTATAAAAAGTCATTTATTATTCATACTCATAACTCCCGCAAATGACATGTTTTATTAAAGCAATTATAGAAGCAGCGCTGTGATATTATATAATGTATAGTTACAGTACATAGGCATAATACCAGTCGTCAGTGCGGCGAGCCGGTGACAACGTAACCGCGTGGTAATGGCGGCGCGCAATCTTCCGTGATAGTGAACTTGAGTTTTTTACCGGCGCGCGCGCACCGTTAGCTTGAGCTACATTCCGCGGTTGCCGCGCTCGGCCGCGCGGCGGCGCTACCGTCACCGCAGATCGTTCGCGCAATTTTATTCATATTATTATTAAACTTCATACTCGCACAAGTTGCTTCACACTCGGGAACACATTTTGTTGCGACTCACGAATTGTTGTTACTACATTACATGGTGTTTCCATTCATCGTTCTAGAAATGAGCGATTTGAAGCTACTGACAGATATTTATGTCAATTTGGCGTTTCAGAATATGTACAATAATATAATAAAGACGTTTTTCTTTAAACTATTATAAAAATCAAATTGTAAATGAAATAGGAAATTGTTAAGTATCACAAGACTAGACCACACGGGAAATTGTGTCTTCTTAAAACACATATATTTATGTACATATGTAAATATATATACTGTACTGACATCAACCTTATCTTTCATTGCAATATTTTTGTTTTGGTTTTAAAAATAAACATTTGAAATAATTTGGGTAAATCAGCGGTAATTGCTAGCCATTATGGACGAACATTTGCGTTGCATTGCTGGAAAACAAATATTTAACTTACTTTAGTTTCATAGGTACTTCAGAATACAAAAAGTTAGAGAATTTCCCATAAATATTCACAATGTACAAATATGACGTAATTTACTCATATAGCACAGACGGGTACCCCATTTTCAACTATAATAAATCACAACCTAGTTAATTATAAAAAAAACACCATAGGACATTGAAAAACTTACATCCTTTAAAAATATGCTGAAATAAAATGTGATACTTACTTGTACATTAATTGTGTTTCTTGTTTATTATACAATCAAGAATACCTATAAGAATACACTATAACGCGTACGTCAATTGCCGATTACATTAATCAGTCAAAGTACAATATCGAGCGTAAAATAACACAACGGAAAATAACAACCTCTATGTTAGATCTGAGCTTTGAAGGCTGCGCGCGTTAGGTCAACGACCATTGCCAATGTCAGCCATCTTGAGTTCCGCAGTCGCTTACGTTCTTCGCGTAAGAGGCTGTAACGCCGCGTCGGTGTGGGTGTGTAATGAATGTTCTTTTTCTATGTCACCGTTCGCTGTGTGCGCGCAACAAGTGAACGTGTGCACGCACGTTCGTCGTAGAACAGTTTTGTTTGTGTGACGGACTAATATTTTAGTTTCGTAGTCTCTATGCACATAGAATAGATATGTTAGATGCCGTTCTATATTGTGCCGTATGAAATTGAATTTCGCATTTACTTATACACGAGGTAGCACATATATAAAATATATCAAAGTTTAGACGTACTGTTATCTATTAGGATTTGATATTGTCCTATTCTATGTATATTACAAGATAAATAAGGTTTTTGTATGTATATGACTTTAGTTACAAATATCTTATATAGTCAATTTACTATGGGTACAGTTTGTGTTTATGCACTTATTGTTAAAGAAACCCATAATAAATAATTAGACGTATATAATACAACTAATGGTGAAATGAACGTAAAGTTTATAGACAAGAAAAAAGCAAAGAACCTGTATAGCATCATTGATTGTGTAGAACGAATTCAGAAATGAAGCACACCACGTAGTCGCTGCGCAGCTATCGGGCCATATTTCCTTTGTTGCAATAATATGTAGTTATATATTAAGCAAAATTTATCCTACGATTTTGTATTGACATGACCGCCAAATATCTTTTAAATGGTTGATGGAACCTTTTAAAATAATTTAAAGAGAAACAACGTAATTTTATTAAACCGCTAATTTAATACATCAAAAAGATATCCATCTTGCGATGACCATTTATAAGGTGATATTAATATACAGTGTAGCAAAACTGTGTAAATTTTTATGCATTAGGTCTTTATTTTGGTAATAACATTAAATTAAATGTCAATTCGTTTATATCTATATCCACTAATACTGAACCACTGAGACATTGGATCCGATTTATACATATAGGTACATGAATATTTTTTGACGCATTCGCTATATTTTTATTTACTATGACAATGAAAACTTAAAAGTTTGACACTTTCACATTGAATATAACAAGATTATTGAATAATTATTATGTGTAGGTAGGTAGGTAGATATTATTTTATGTAGTTATCATGTGGGTTCGTGCTAAACATTAATCGTGATTTGATGTGTTTTGTTATTTGATTATTACAAAAAAGTTTGGGGCTTTGTTCGAAACTAGGACTTTTTACAATAATAGCTCGTAAAAACTCGGCCTCGAATCTAGGGACCTTCACCGAAATGGTATTGCGGTTCGATAACCGGCGACCCATTGTTCTGCGCGAATCATTCCTACTTCATTTATCACAATCGCGATACAGTTCACGATTTCCGCGATATGACGTTCGTAATTTCATAATGGTTTAAGTTCACTGACAATCCTTTGTACACTGGAATAGAAGAGTAGTGCGTGAAGCATACGGAAGTGATTGTTTCACAAGGATATTGTGGTTGCTTTCCTATGATAAAAAAGTATAAAATCTAAATGTATCTTTTACATACACGGCATATATTTCTAATTTATAATTCTTTAAAGTTAACTGTAGTTTCACTTTATATTTTTTCCGTTTGATAGAGAAATGTCTTAAGCTTTTACAGTAAGAATATAATATCATTATGAGCAAGGGACATAAATTATTAGGGCTTAGAATTTAGAAGTGAATATTAAAAGTATTATCAAAGAACCTATACTGCTGTTAAACAAATAGCCGACGATGTATTTAATATAATCGGAATTAATGTTGGTGTTATTCAACACTTAAACTTGATCATTTTACATATGAACGTTCCATTGTATAGATTTTAACTTTTAAAAATGATACATTTATTAAAGTATCAAAAAAGGGTTTCATATCAGCTTTATACGATTTCGTCGAATAATGCTAAAAAATAATCCAATTGTTTTTATAAATTTTCACTATGACACCTAATTCTATATGTTGGCAACATTATGTATTTATTTACATAGTTGGTAGTTATGCAAATATATTATATCATACATATTTCAATATTGACCTGCTGTCTGGCTATCGCTAAGTACAAATATTACCTGAATTATATATAACCTGTCTATAACCGACAATAAACGTTTTAATAAAGAAATTTTCAAAATAATAATTGCGTATTAAATGTATGATTCACATTTTTTGTCTTAATTCCATCATAATAGAAATTTTTATCGAGGTCAGGCATTATTTGCATAATTAAATAGCGATGGTCGTGTAGAGACCTGCTTCCGTTTCCTAAGCCATTGTTCTGAACGTCCATTAAGAAACCGAAATGTATATCAGTCGATGCTTTCTTCCGTTCATATATGTATTTATTTCAATATACTGAATTCAACGTTAATTCTATTAATCGCCTTTGCGACTATAATTGTATGAGGAGGAAGATTAAAATTAAAATAAGTGTTTTAGAGGATTCGTCATTATACAAAGAGTAAAATCATTAAAACAAAATTTAGAAAAAAACGAAATCTATATAAACCGAATAACAAACATGCAGTTAAAAAATATTTAGTTTTATATGTCTAGAGAGATCTATGGAATTAAATAGATATGACATGCTTTTGATAATGGATATCGTTTTCATATAAATGGAAACATCGTGATAGCTATTTTTGTATTTGAAATTTAACGTTTTAAGTTCCACCTATTTACACCTTTTGTTACTAAAAATTTGGCGATGCGTACACATAACCGACATGTACACACCTACACTACCTGCATCCAAGATTCACCCTCAACCTTTAGGGCCTTTCACGAAAACGGGGGTTGCGCACAATACCCCATATGAATAATTCGATCGTGGGAACGGTGTGTATGAATGAGCGAGAGAATGATCTGTGTGGCACCTGTGGCGACTGACGAAGAGAGACGCGGGGGCCGCAGTTGCATTTCCATTGTGTTTCGGAATTGCCGTTCAACGATTATTTCATTGTCAACGTCGCGTTGGCTTGGGAATGTCTCTGATGAATGATAACACAACAGGTTATTTATCCAAAAATTGTCATCATGTGCTTGATCATATTGTTCATTATTACGATCATGTTAACGACTATTACATAATTAATAGATCATCGCAAATGCTATAATGTTAAAAAATACTTTACATACTATTATAAAAGTTTGTTTATCATTTTTTTGCTGTTTCGGTAGTGTAAGTTCGAACCAACGAAAGGTTTACTAGATCCATGAAAAACTAAATGCACTTGAGCAAGTTCCCGAAGATTCAGTATGAATGCATTCAATGTTATTAAATTATGTGCAGTGATGTGCCGAGCCCATGAAAAGCCAACAACAAAGAGCAATCAATAGATTGTCGATTCTTAGCTTGCACTTCATTTTGTTGAATGAGTAGTGAAAAAGATTGATTTAACAGAACGATTATTATGAAAATATGATATTCTGGGAATCGGAATGCATTTAACTAAATTGTGACGTTATGAATAATGCCCTGCGGTACTATTTACGTGTTTATTTTTTCTTTAGCTTATCATGTTGGTAGATAGATAACCTGCTGGTAACTGGTTACCTTCGCTTCGAGCGAACCTCTGTACCTCCGCAGATTTAAATCTTTCGGAGATTCTTGACTCGTGGTCGTGTTGGTTCGCGCGTTTTTGCACAGAGTTAAAACTACACGAACTAAAAAATGTACGAAGTTAATGCCACGGCGCTTCTGCCCAGAGATGGGAGCAGTTCTCCGTGCGAAGTCACTGTTATGAAAAGAGTGTCAGAGATCGTCGTGCAGAGAAGTACTGCCCCACTCTGTTCAGGATGTCCAGAGTCCAGGATGTCCAGAGCTTTACAGAGAGTTATATAGACACGTATACCAGATGTCTCCAGTGCTACACATTGTTCGGTATTCTCTACTCAAAAGGACACTGAAGTAACTGAAAACACTTCAAAGGAATTACACTTAAGAAGCTCCGGGTCATATTGAGTCCCTGATGGGTTTTTTATTTGAAATAAGATTGTTCGTGGAGACAAATGAGTGTGGTTTTTCTTTTGGAAATTTAATTACTTATAACCTATATGAGAAACTTTCGGACTTCGTATTATCTTAATAATCACATATTTACTTATTCACCATTAGCATTAAAATGTAACCTGTTGTATGTAACAATTTTTAATGAAAGTCCATATCTAGTGTAACAATGCCTTAAAAACGCGTTGAAATCTTTTGTAAGGTAACATAAAGAAAAAAAAAATTATTCTCAATAAAATAAACCTTAAAATAATTAAAAAAATGCCAATTGTGAATGAAACCTTTTACCAAATTGATATTTAACATTATGTAGATATATATCTTTATTCGCGAGAATTGATTTCAGCGCAAAAATAAAATTATCATAATTGAATATAGCGTTACAAAATTTCGACTACAAATGGACTGGTGATGTAATAGCCTTCAGACATCACATGAACGTTACGATAACACTTGAATAATACCTCACGTGTGCTCAGCAAGTCAAATCACCCAAAGGTTGGACGTGCACTAAAATGCACTTAAATACCGTTTTTATATTACCTACGAAGTTCAAAATCCATAGCATTTTTGAAATTTTACTCGTATATTTTCAAATGTCATAAATTAGTTATAGAATTTTAATAAAATAAAATAGAGACTGTAGGATCTTCAAATTAGGTCTTTAAATAAATATAATATCATGCTTGTAATCTCCGAAGAGGTAGGCAGAGTGTAGTATACTCCCATGTTCCCGAACACGTTTTACGTCACACCAGGAATTAGGCGGCGATAATGTAATACATAATGAAATAAAATCTTTAAAGCTTTAATCTATGGTACGTAGTAGAAAATATTCTAAAGAAATAATGAACCACCTATTACAAGTGAGGAAATATTTATTTTTTATACGCCTCAGTATTAAACCTATAGTGCGAAGTCCAAAAAATAAACCTGACCTTATAACAAATATAACGGTATAATTGTATTGTTTTTTGATTTGTATTATTTAACAGTAATTTGTGAGTTATTTTATTTCGTATCACTAATACGTATACAATAATGAAAAAAAAATGATTCAGAATGCTACATCTTAAAACCAACGTGATAAATATTATTCGCCATTCAATTGATTCAAGGAGTCCCGATAATGTCCACGTGACTCTTGACATTACTTGATTTATCTACATCATTTCTGCATATGTAATTATAATAGATTAAATGATATTTTTTCTCACTATATTATAATATAGCGTTAAAGCTACACTATGGTTAACTTGCATTTATTAGAATTAATAGCCAAAAGAACGTGGAGGTGCCATGATTCACCACCTACGGCCTATCCGTGGAATAGACGATTAGCCTAGCGCCTTACACCAGACACAAATTTATATAAGCATATATATTAAAAAATTATAAATATACAAATACATTACTACTACTATGATTCCTTCATTGGACGTGTTGGTTGCAAGTGCGACTGCCGATCGGGAGGTCCCGGGTTCGATTCCCGGGTCGAGCACTACAAAATTTTCTAATTTAGATTTTCTAGTAGTGGTTCGGAGTCTGGATATGTG
>DWEI01001082.1:0-17947 GCA_018245875.1 Mysoria ambigua | reverse complement strand
CAGAGAGCACGGAGTGTCAAATATCTCTATCCTTACAGACCTGCCGCGCCTCCTCCACATTCATAACTCTTTTCATATATGTTGTCTTTATTGCACTACTCGTTAGACGCAGAGTGCGAGTGTTCTTTTTGACTTTGTACTTACTACTTTTTATGAACGAGATCTACGCTTTCGTCAGGGATGATATAAATTCTTATTAAGCTCTTCTGCAAGTGATAATAGACTCACCACCTACTCCAAAATGAGTCGTATAATGTGACTGGTGAGACGTAGGAAAGCACTACACTCGTGTTCCTCTGATATTTCAGGCATGATATAATGTTAAAGAAGTGATTTTAATTAAAATTGTGAGGCAATTATGCTGTCCCTACCGTCTCTGTTAAATGGCAACTGTATTGAATCCGATACCAACAGCTTCGCGGTTGACTATAGTAATTTTTAGCGGCCACACTAAATTCGGTAACTACTCCGTAAACGGCTCACGGTGCGGCTGGTCCACCAGGTCAAAGTCGCTCAACGTGCTATGGAGCGAGCTGCGGTAGGAGTTTCTCTGAAGGATAAGATCAGAAATGAAACTATACGACAGCGAAATAAGTTCACCGATATAGCTCAAAGGATTAGCACGCTGAAGTGGCAATGGGCTGGTCACGTCTGCCGACGAACGGACGATCGGTGGAGCAGGCGAGTTCTGGAGTGGAGACCGCGACTCGGCAGACGTAGTGCAGGATCACGATCTGCGAACAGCAGCAGGCCGAGGGCAATGTCGTTTTTTGGGGTAGGCCTATGTCCAGCAGTGACCTGAGATAAGCTGAAGATAATGACGACTAGGATATGGACAAATTAGCGATTTCGATCAGTAATATACCTGTACCATATATAAATATACGTATAAATGAATGTATGTATTTACATATTTAAGGTATTAATATTTTTTCACCCTTATAACGGAATAAAAGCTAATTTCATATACGTGATAGTTGATGCTAGTAAATATACATACTTATTAGCACAAAATTAGGTAAGCATTGACAACGAGACACGTAAGCAACTTGGTTCGTAAATGAATCGCTGTGACTACAATGATTATTTATTATGATCTACTTCGTCGAGTCGATAGTCGATCATGAGGCATATGCTATCGTGGTTGAAAAGATTAGTCGCAATGTCCAGGGTACGCTACGCACTACCTATATGTTCGTACTTAAACAGACCCCTTGACTTGGTAATATTATTTATCAATAAAGATATGAAATTGAAACAAATGAGTCTTATCGCTCGCGACTTCAACTGACGCACTGTTTTGCAGAATGTTTATAAAAATATCTTCTCACGCAAAAACAGCGAGGGGTAACACGAGCACAAGTACGATAAGATTGGCCATAGTAACATTACTTTGTAAATATATACATTCATACGTCCGCGCTAAAACGTGAACACAATTCGAAATGAAAAATGACTAGGGTAACATTTATCGTATCGATACGTAAATGCACGACGAGCGCTAGGCGCGCCAAATGTTCAATTTAAACATCGAATGAGCGGACGTGCCAACAGATTTTTCTGTTGTGTTACTATGGCCAATCGGTTGCGTCATATGTAAAACACCAGATTTTTATTGTCTATCGGGATCTAGCGAATCTAGCGGATCTAGGGGGCGGGTCATGGGGATCATGACCTCCCCTGTGTTGTGTCATGGACCTAGGTGGAACACTAGTTAAAATTGCCAAACACATTTTGTCACTTCACCGTAATAGTTTTACATATAGTCTTGCTGACTTTCTTCTGTTTAATGATCAATACCATAAGTGTATAAAAATACATTATGTAATTATATCAATGGAATTTTTGCAGCGTACATAGGGTTACATTATTATATTTTTTTAGACATCCCGAATCTTTTAAACAACATATAGGTAGTATATTAGTAGTAGGTACTATATAACTCGTCGATAATGTATTTTTTATTAGTGAAGAAGTTTTCAAAATCGGTTTAGAAGTATTTATTTCATTAATATTCATAACTTAATTATTGCACGCTCTGTATACCTAAGTGTAAATGTAGATAGCTAAAAAAAATATTTTTATGCAGTTTCCTCATTAATTTTCGAAATATATCACAGTATCACTGTGACTATAAGTTCCAGATCTTTCAGTGAGCAAATGGGTACGTTACCTGGAAAACGGACTGAGTGACTTTGAAGATTATTTATAACACGAGTGACTTTGTTATAAATAATCTTCAAAGTCACTTTGTTATAAATAATCTTTAAAGTCACTTTGTTATAAATAATCTTCAAAGTGACTTTGAATACTATTTATAAGTGAAGATTACTTATAACACTTTCAAAGCAGTGAATTCGGACGAAAACTGCGAAACTGATGGAAACGAATCCAAATAACTGTATATGTCTATACGCACACGAAAATTATTGTTTTTCATCATTTTACATATCGGAAATATAAAGCTTTATGAATGAAAAAATCGGCAATTTGTATGTAACTTTATTAAGTTTTTAACAACGATTTAACACTTTATTCCTTGTACACGTATAATAGTTTTATTACATTTGTGTTAGTATTTTTGATTTGCTAATAATTTTTACAGGTGCGTAAGAATATTAACAACAGGAATTAAGAAGTAACCTCGGAAGCATACTTGTTAAATGAAGTCTGCTTAATTAATACTTACTTAAGTAATAATTGTTAGCAAAGTTTCTAAGTTTTAGTACATTATTTATTAACAATTTCGTTTTATGTACATTTATGATTAGTATAAGAGGTCTTAATTAAATTTAATAACAAAATTCTTAACTAACGAGTAAAAGAAGTAAATAGTACAGATTTTAATAAAACTTTTTTCAAAACATCAAATTACACAAACGAATAAGCGATAATTTGTAGGTCCGTTATTATACCCATACCTCATTTACTTTTTGAAATTGACAATACATAAAGGTAATGTTAAGTAAATTTAGTTTTAAATTAAATTTATAAGTGCTATCTGTAGCCACATTACGTCTACTTACAGCTGCGTGAAATATTTGTATTGGAAAAATTAAAGCTTAATAATAACAACCATCTTTCCTATTATATAAAACTTTTGAAGTTATCTACAGACAATCATTACATTGAAAATGGTTTACACGGTGGGTGGTCGGTTGGTTAGATGGTACATGGTCCCATGTATTGAGTGACACGATTATGTTTCATTTATTTAAATCTTAGCTGCTTCTTTACTTAAAGAGTAGAAGGCCGAGAGGGGCGATCATTAGCGCCAATGTCTTGCCGAGGGCAGTAGCGCTGTTGCAGCCGTCGTATTCGCACGTCTCGCAGAAGGAGGTGACTTCGTGAGGGCCGTTCGAGCTGTTCGGGCACTGGGTTGTGTAGTCATCTTGACGTTTCCAGGTGCACCCACGGGAAATCACTAGTTGGCCTTGGACTGCAAAGAAACAAAATTCATGAATTAATTATAATATTATTATAATTTTCCAAGGGGTTTAACTCAATATTAACTACACATTTAGTTGGACCCTTTCGAAACTCCTCCATTGATCTGCACAGGTGATCTCTGATGGTTTTAAGTGGAAAAGATATAAATAAATAAATGCAACTTCACGCAAGTTCCCTCAAGTGTAGCAGAGACCACCGAATGCCCAACCTTCCATGCTTTTTGTGCAGTAATCGTTCTCATAAATGCTTGCACGTTTCTGAGAATTCTGATTTTGCCTTTAGCCAGAATCTGACCGACATAATTACCTCAGTTAATTATTACCTCGATTAATTAAAGTTTAATGTAATATTCATCAGATCGAAGCTCTCTAGACGTATTAAATTTACTATGTACGTAATGATGAACCTGAAAGTTTCAATGTACACACCCAAACCAACTTGCGTTATTCAACCGAAACCTCGCAAAACTGGATATCGATTACTAACTATACACAAATAATGAGGCAGTCAAAAATATTATATAAGTGTTAAGTGACCGAGAAAAACAATTAAATGTTAATTTCAATCGGAGCTAACTGAATGAATCAAGTACCTACTTATTGCATCACTACATATACACGACACAGTGATATGTTGGTATTAGCGTAGGTTTTGCATAATTTTGCAATTGCGAAGAACATTATTCTACTGCCTGCTTATGACGCTTACCTACTTCCTGAGAGGTAATGAATCGTCAATTGAGAACAATTTAACCTGTTATCTAATATCACGTGTGTGGATTACAATATAGTGCAGCATATATTGGATAGAGGATGCAGCTTTAAATTGGTATTGAAATGTTAATACACAAAAGGTCCGGCTTATAACGCCCAGCGTAGGCATCGTGGAACAAAACCTCTATCTATGGCGAAGACTTTGTCCAGTAGTGGACGGGCTTTAAATAGGTTGTTGAGGGCGATTATAAGTGTATTTATTAATGAGTCTATACTGAAATTAGGTATTTATAACTAAATGTATGTATTTTTTGGTGATATAATAGAATTTGTGATTGGATCTCTCTTGCGGATTATTAGCCAGATTTGACTCGTTCACAAGCTAATCCGCTATTTGGCATAAACACACAAAAGAAAAATATTACAGCTTTATGTAAAATCTGTCATCTGTACGATTCCATCGATCTATAATCGATTAACAGAATTTCCATAGATTGATATGAAAAATACTTGTGTGTATTTTATTCATTCTCAACAATAATAAATTAGCTCTCAGATGGTGTACGTTACAATAATATATACAATAGTACCAACCCCTAATTACAAAGTTAAGCGATAGTTAAGTCAATGTTCTAAGATAAATCATGCATTATTTTATTTCAAACTTACTAAGCTAAACTACATAGTTTTGCGATGTTTTGATGTCTATATCGCGACCGTGAAATATGTCAGTATCACTCAAAGGTAGTGATTCGAGAAACCTTGAAACAAAACATTCGTGTTGTGAATTAGAGCAATTACCGACAACAATAGAATTGTATGAAATATCAACTTCCGCAGAGGCATGGGCAGCTAAATGATCAGTTAGGTACCATTAGGTTGAAGTGACACGTGCATAGTTTAATATGTAACGAACATGCTATGCATACTTAATGGTTCAAACGAGTGCCAAGAGGAACATTGACGGCAGTAGTGTACTCGTGCGGTACAGTTTGTATTGTAAATGTATCTTTACGTAAACATTGTAATACTTAAATTTTACAAGTGTTATAATAGCAAAACAAATTTCTCTCTACCTATTTCTCATCTGTTATCTTTTCCTTTTTATATCTTTTACTATTTGTCAGCTTATGAATGCTTTATTAGTTTCGTTGGTAGCAGGCGCGACCACCTTTCGGATGGTCCTAGGTTCAAATGGTGGTGCGGGTGGTACTGGATTTTTCTAATTTAGCTTTTCTAGTAGTCACTCGGTGTAGGGAAATGTGCCCGGTGTATGGAAGATGCATTCTTATCCTAATTAACTCATTCTTGTTATTGTGTACCAGAAGGTCAATTTTATCGTTATTTTAATTTGTAATCACCAGTTGTTGTGTTATCACCAATGAATGTTCAATTGAATCCGATTATTACTGTTATACTTACTGAATTTCTTCTGCTTCTTGCACGCTGATTTCGAAGATGTTAAGTAAGGGTAGGAAGCGCCAGTATTGGCGTCGCAGTTGTCCAGTCTGACGAGGTAGGAGTTTCCCACTTGGGACGCCACGAAGGGGTCATTGCAGATCGGATCTAGGTCGGATGAGCAGGTCCAGCATCGGACGGGTTCGCCTGAAATTGAAAGTTATACCTGTATTGGGTACAGCTATACAAAAAAAACAATGTTAAAAATAAACAAGTTTGTTCCTTTTCTCATTTTCGTAATACTCTCACGCACGTGATACTTGTTTTTTACATGTGTATTACAAATGCGGTCTGCGAATTTATAACTGACAACGCACGATTGAATAAATAAATTATTCTAGTAATTTAATAACAACACTAATTGTAACATATTATGTTACCCGCGGTAGGTATACTGTTTAGTAATAACTGTTATTTTAATGTGCAGAATGTTAATGAATATTAACTTAATCAAACTGTTCATTCTTTTCCTCGTTGTAACTTCAGCTCAAAGTAAAGTTTTTACAAGTGTGTAAAATAGAATCATGAACCATTTAAAATAAATAAAGTTAATAATATGTTAATTATAAATATTCACACAGCATCATGTCTTTTAATTATTAATAATGAGAAATACATAAATAATAGTTATTATGTTAATTAGAACGTGATTAAAATGTGAGAAATAACAATATTCTTAAGACAACAGTATGATTTCGTGTAAAACGTTTAATATAAAATCATAACGCTACATCATAACTGGGTAAACAGAGAGCAAGATGTAAAAAAGAAATTTCTTGCAACTACAACAGAAACGAAAAGTCGAATACCTAATATAAAGGGAAGGCCAAAACAAATACACTTCCGCTTCTAGACTCAATATATCTGTAGATACAATTTTCTTTTGTAGTATTGTAGCTGTACATTTTAGATATCATTGATAGTTTTACAAAAACCGTTATATAAACCGTAACAATAGTAATGTATATAATAGCCTTCGATCGTAAGAAGTGTTTACAAAAACGTAGGCACGTCAAGGCTCTCATTCTCTTAAATCGGTGAATCGTTTTTACTGTGGACACGCTACGATGACATCCAACAATAGAAGATACTTGTGATTGTACATTTCCCAGCCACGAGATTAATTACGGCGTCCATTATGCGATGTTTACGACTTACAATAAGGACAGAAACTGCATTCCGGGCGCCATCTTGTAGTGTTGATTTAACATAAATATGGATATCTGTTAAGTGACGAAACCTTGACAGCTAAAAATTAATTTTGACAATAATAAAGTAGGAAATAAGACGCCATAATGTCTTAATTTTAGGTTGTTTTTAACAGGCATATTCTCTTATTTTAAAATATAAATTGTATTCTGTAGTCCGATATACTGATGGAATCATAAAACATAGCTTCCCTTATTAACGCATACATAATAAGCGTGGTGCTTATGAACATATTCGTATATATTTTTTTTACGTCAGCGGGTCTCAAAAGTTACTCAACTGTGAGTTGGATATATTCGAGTCACGCGCACGCAAATGTGAAGTTGTCTTGGTTTCGGCGGCCCATAGAGAAACCAGTTTTCGTACCACAAACAATTCGGTATATTCGTAAGTGTAATGGTTGCTGATCGAAACCTTACGATAATAACGGTACTTATAAGAATCAGTTAGAAAGTTGTTATTGGGTTATTTTTCTAAATAGTTTCGTAGCGAATAGAACAACAGTAAATCTAAGCAAGTAGAACCAAAAGAATGAATGTTTTAAAGTAGCAAGAGAAGTTTGAAATAAGAGTTTGAGAAATGTTCAGAGACAAATAAATCAATGGAATTTTTGAAGACGTGATCGATTTTACCCAGTATATTTTCAACGTGTCGGAAAATAAGTATATCACGGTAAAACGAAGTAGGTAGCAAGCCATAAAATATTGTTTATCGACTAAATTGGGGGCACCGGGTCACGACACACAGTCTACGCAATACGTTTGCACAGAACCAAGGGACGGCGCAGTGCCTGCGGCCGCCTACACGTTTCTCATTGGATTGCGCGATCGTTCGCTACGCGGTGATGAAACATATTTAAAACTATTCGGTTAAATGAATGGCAAATATATTTTGCTCATTTATCACGATTGTTTATAGCGAATTAATATTTATTGAGATATTTATTGAACATAGACATAAATAGGATTTTGTTCGTAAATGTTCGTACACGTGCTTCGTATAGTCCGAACAACCAGATCTATATCCGTGTATCCTCAGTTTCACACTAGATGTGAACCGTGACGGAAGCTCAGCGACTCTTCCTATTACGGTGTTGGAATAATGATGAATTTAAATCATCAAATTATCATATAACAATATATAGATAACATTCATAGTTATGTGCGTACGCTTGGCAATTAATAATTTACAATACCATTTCAGTAAAAATAATACTCTTAACGCCAACTAATAAGGAATTTAATACCTATATTTTTGCCGATCCCAAGTGCCATTTATCACTGAGCCTATCGTGTCTAAATCCATTAAACTATTGCCATGGAATAGTAAATAGGTCAATGTGATAGAAAATTATTGGATACATATTTTATCCTTAATTTAATAAATTGAAGTTGAAAATAAAGATTTTTTTCGGTTTCTAATTAATTAAGAATTTTATATATAATGCCTATTCATGTACATATTTTATTTTTACCCAAAAGTTTATTTTTATAACTCGTAGTTAGCAGACCGTATATTATTTCTTTGAAACGAAATTATTGTGCAGTAAATAATTATGTAATCAAGAAGGCATGAGTATGTGAATACTTCGTAACTTCACATCTGTAATCACCGAAGGGGTAAGCAGAGGAATGCAGAACATTCCCACGATTCACCTGATACGTTTACGTCCCACTATGGAATAGGCGGTGAGCCCATTGCCAATAATAATGCGAATAAACACAAGTTAAGCCGTCTCTTTACTGCTAGTGACTCGGACTAATCAAAACTTATGATAAAAATTAACATGTTTAGAAAAAATAATATACTATTATTATCTTCATAATAATAATGGTATTTTGAAACATCTGCACGCACAGTCGCTTGATTCCAATGTGAGTATCAAAAGAGCTTGTGTTAGATAACCAGACCTTTGATAAACTATATACATACATACATAGAAATATATATCTACCAGATAGAATTCAGATTCACTACCTACGGAACCAAAAAAGGGCCAAAGGTCACTGGTTTGTTTCGTATTTGTTACGCTAAATGCCATTACTAAGAGGTCTTTGGAATGTTTAACGAAGACAGTTGTTAAAAACACATGAGTTGCAAATGATCGCAGTTGCTTATAGACTTCACCCGACTTCAACCGACTTGGAACAGAACTGTGGGATTGGACTGTTGATGTCAGCTAGTGTTTTTGGTTGTTGTAAAATTTTCATTGGCAGTAAACTAGTGATAGAAGTTGTTAGTATTATATACTGTTATTATTTTCCCATTATGGATTTTTTAGAAAATTTTCGTAGCCCTACCATTTTTATGTATTATACAGTTAAATAGACAAAAAATGAATACCAGTTTTGAATACAAGAATATTACCATATTTAAATTATCAACGATCCGTTTAAATTTCCAACCAATAATTATTTAAAAAATAATAGTCAACGCTACTATACATTGAAGATGGAATAACGTGTATTCATTATCGTCGAAAGTTTTGCTATGGAGTCGTACTCCGGAAATACAGAAACGTTACGACGTTGCCACTAATGGGGTTTGTTTTAGCACGAACGAGTGTAAAGATAAGATACAATCAAATACGTACATCGTAAATAACATGTATAAAGATTATCAGAGACAGAGGTATTGTATAGAGCAAAGCATATTACAATGTATTGTTTATAGTAATGCTCGAGTAACCACACTTGTAACGCAAATTCTCTATACGGATATAGCAAAACATATCACGATATATCTTTTCTTGGTTGTTTGCTATAAATCACTATCGTTAATCGTTTGGTTATTTGCTATTTTATCACTAACAAAAAAAGTAAAAGAAAAGAATTCATTAAACACATGGCAGAGGTGTACGAAATGAAAAAAATATATTAGAGAACAGAATGTTGAGGTATACTATCAGTGAAAATCTGCACATAGAAGCTGGATGCGGCAAACGTTTTAGTGGGAAGGCTATGCCCAGCAGTGGACTGAGACAGGCTGATGATAATCACCATATTATATGTTATAACTGCGTTTAGGTGAATCTTAATAGTAATTTACTCTTCATGTTCAGGTACTTCCCTAAACTAAAACTTATCTCACATCTTGTTAGTAGATGCCGCGGTTCTAGTTGCACTGGACGCTAGTCATTTTTATACTGAACAGGCTATGTTTTGACCACAATCTTACCGGAAATATACCAACAATTATTTTTATTGCAATTGTAAATATTTTTTTCGAATAATCAATTGAGTTAATAACTCGATTTCGTGACTGATCAGCATTATATGTTATTGACGTTATTTTTATTATCCATCGGTTATTATAATGCAGAGGTGACCATTAGAAACACGCAAAGCATTGACTTGTTAAACCATATTATTGTGGGTATTTAATTAATATACCTAATGTATTAACAAACTGTTGCCCTGTAATAAAACAAGTGGATTCATTGCGATTACTCATCACAGTACATACTATGACACTTTTATTCACGCTGGGCACATGTTTTCCTTTTAAGTATGTACTTTTTCTACTGCCAACTGAATTGTTACGTTTTATTCATCATTATCAACAGCCTGTCTAGGTCCACATCTGGACGTAACCCCTGGGAGGTTGAATTTATTAGAATAAGTAATATGCCACTAAAGAAACTTTCAAAGGAAACTAATGGTTAAAATTTAATAACATTCTAAATAGATTATCATTTCTTTCATCCGGTGTATTAAACATGTTACATTATCTGACTAATTCAAATGAATTGTTTTATTCCTATAATCTTGACAAATGTAAGGGCGGCACTGTCCATGTCTTCACCCAATAAAAATACACAAAATTTCATTGGAGTTCACTGCAACTACAAATTCAATTTACGCATGATTAAAATATCCCACTTATTCTTACAATGCCAACTGAATTAGACTTGGCAGATAGTAGCAGCATTGCAAAGAATATAGCAATGTTCATACACTCACGTAATGTCGTGAAATGAGTAAGATTGCAGAGAAATGATGTCATGAATATTCAGAGATCTAACCACTGTAAATATTCCTTATAAATGTAATCGTAGAACTGTAGATATGTTACCTGAAGGTGCGCGGACAAACAGCGCTGTCGGCATTGAAGGCGAAATTTTTTCAGGACTTTCTTGAAAACCTCATATTACAGTCGCGAAGAAATACTTCAGGAGGAATGAAGGTTATATAAGTGATTTGGTATGTTTAATGATTGATGTATTTTATAGTATATAGTATTAAAAATAGGTGGTAGAAAATTAAACTTCCAAATTGTTTTCAATAAATGCACATATTAGTTGTTGTTTACACAATAACCATTTCGTAGGTATATAGTGAATCATATGACATTAGAGCGTTATAATAAATGTCGTAATCACATCACCATATCGAACGCGCCTGACTCATCGTAATGGCAGGTAAGTTGTAAAGTAGCTAAGTAGGTGTGTACACAATAAACTCACATGTACCCATATATTATGTGTCCGTAAATAACCCATTTGACTGTCGTGTGTTTACTAACTCAGTATATATAATGTAGTATTGCTTGCAATGGAATAATTTAAATTATCAATACATATTTGAATCACTGCATGTATGTATGCGTGTGAGTTATGAAATGTTTCTCTAGGTCAGATCTTTAGGTAGGCACACTTATTTTGATGTTCTTCCATAATATTGTTCTGTAACTTCTTGGAATATGTTCCGACGGCATCACATTAGATATTAAATATTTAACTGGTGAATCGTGAAGTGTAACACATTTCTCTACGTACCACTGCGAGGATTACAGGCGTGATTTTACGTTATTATATTATTATAGTTTTAATAAATGGCCTTCGTATGTGGCTCAATTAATACAATTTGTTTTGAAGTAAGGAAAGTAGCAGACGAACTGACGGTGGTAGCGTCACAAACGACCGCCCATCATCCTCTCAGGACACATGTCCTTGGGTATGGTATAGCCCACATTTAACCGATCTCCAAACGGGCTGTAAGAACTTTAATCAACGTCCAATGTCACCCTATGAAGTGACATTCAATATAAAATATGTATTGGCTAATAAAAATGCAAAATGAAGATATAAAACAAAATCTTTTGTGTGTTATTTTTTTGTCACTGGCACAAAAAAACGCAGTGGTCGCGATTGTAATACTTTATACAAAGTGTATGTTTTTATCTTTAAAAACTATTATTACGAATAAAAATACGTAAACAAGGAAAACTATAGAAGTAGCGGGTATAAATAAACTGAAGGATTTACAATAATGACGAAACAATAATGAGAAAAAAAACATATTTTCTCATTATTTACATGTTTCGTGTGTTTGTAAAGTCATGCAAATCTTATTACTGATATGTGCTTCGCACTGAATATGCATACACATATTAAAATACATAAACAGCTCAGAGAATTTAAAGTTCCACTTAAATAAGTTCTTGTTTAAATGAAGAGTAGATGAGTGTATGAATCCGCACCGTTGTTTGTAAAGTTTGAAATAGTTTTGATAATAACAATTGTCTTATAACAGCTCACTTTACTAATGAATTACTTATAAAATAATAAAAAAATGCCATTTCTGTTAAATACATTGGAAAAACATTAGAAAATCTCACATTGCCAATAAGGTTTTATTTTAAAATAACCAACACGCTTTGCGCTCATTACGGGGTACATTTAGCCTTGTAACTCTACATTTTTTACTTCGAACAGCATTGATAGAACGCGAAGTATCAATTAATATTACCATTAATCATGGACGTATTCCGGTCACAATGAGAATAGTACGCGGTACTCTGTCTCATGGTACGCGGTACAATAGTTCTGGAGAATTCGTAAATTCAGTCATAAAGAACTCAACTGTTCTGTAGAAACACATTTAACTTATGTGACGTCACGTTCTCATATTTTCACGTGAAACTGTTTTGGAAAAATTTGTATAAGTACATATTAAAATGCGTGTACTAGGTAACTGTTACTTATTTGAATTTATATTAAAAACATGATGATGTCAGTCGACATTACGTTAATATTAACTTTCAACATTTTTTAATATTATATATGGAAAATTTTCAATGTATTATTTTGTATTTACTGTTTGACATAGAGAATATTGATCTATTTAATAACATGGCTATCTGTTATGACATGATATGTGATATCTTTTTAATAATGTAACAAAAATATTGCAGAAATAATTCTAAATTAGAATTCAATTTCATTTTCACGTTCATCGGAATAAAAAGCGTTGTGTTATTCGGAAATATATAATGATATCGATTTTTATGCTTTTGCTGCAATAAATGGAAAGAAGAAGACATCTATGGTTTTACATCAATCATACCCAAGTATGACAAAGCAATGGATTGGCTTGATAAATATTTTATTGAAATAGGCAATTGCAAAGTACGGATCCGGATTGTATGGAAAATAATTATCTTTAATAATAAAAGCAGTGTTTTTTGGGTTAGTATCAAACTCCCGAAATTTTCATCGTTTCAGACATATAAATATTTTTTTTCATTACACACAAAGATTTCTTTCAAATAAAATTCAAATAAATGTTACTAAAATCTGAACATTTATATTCAAGGAGTAATTCATTTAATTTAGGATCGCTTGAATGACAATTTAATCAAGAACTTCTCGATATCAGGGTTGTCACAAAATTAGGAGACATGTTTTTAATATCGACATATTGTTTATGTATAACTGGTAATGACAAACTTTCTAATATATTTAGTATGGAAGTTTCTTTGGCTAAAGAAATAAAAATATACTTAATCTAATTTCACCAGCTCCATTCTGCTATCGGACGTTTATACGTACCACACATACACCTTCAAGTATAAAATAGCCTTACGTTTAATCGTTTCTGTTGCAGACTGCCGAGGATCGGAACACATACTGTCTATTTTTCGCTATTCATACAAGCATAATTGTTACTTGTTTACTGTTATACACGTATACTTATTATTTAAAGAATTATACATGAAAACGATTTATGAGAAAGCATAAATGTAAGAATTTATTAGTACAAATATTTCTAAGGCGGGTAGTTATTATACCTTTAATTTGCTTTGTATAAAGTCTCTTTATTTAAGACTGTTTATTTTTCTTTTCATACCGTATAACATAAATTTAGTAGCATTTATGCCAGCCCTCAGTACCCACATTGATCCAACTCAGACATAAGAGGGTGATATCTTTATAACGAAGAGGGGCACATTGTGGGGCATTGTATCATTAATTAGATTAAAGTACTTTCATTCAAAAGAGCAATTTCTGTTCTTCCTGTGCTTAATCCCCTCGAATATCGTTTATTATGTGAATCGTCTCTTGCAGCCTAATTTGAAACAGGAATCGTTTGAAGATTGTGTTTGGAATTTCTTAATTTTATAACATATTTTATAACACACGTGACTTACTGAGGAGAGTTTTAAATGCAGAAGAAACGTGTCAGGTTTGTGAGGTATCGAATGGTCTCTGCCTATTCCGTGAAGGGCCTAGCGCGAGTTTATAATGATATAGCACAATTTTGGTTGGGTGTTCATTATGTCCGAGAGTTTGCCGACTAAACAATATACAGTATACTGTATATTATACAGAGAATATACTGTATATAGAGAGAAGTATAAAAGTAAAATTGTAAAAGTATGTACTACGATGTTGCGTAGTGTGTTCATGTAGCTTGCTTATCGCTTTATGTTCATTTTGATGATGTTTGTTTTAATACTATACTGACATCGAAACATACAACAAAAGAACAGCCCAATATGACTTCGATGAAACAATATGTTAGATAGACAATGTTGTGTCAAAGTGAAAACGAAGTGAAATGTGATGATTCAAGTAAAGATGTTCATAGTTTTACTTCAAGAGATTTATATTTTTACAACATGAGCTCATTACTCGTTACTTCTCACGAACATTAACCTAGTTCCACCTCTGGCGTCTGCGCGAGATGACTAAGGTGCCCCTTGAACTCATAGCAAAGATCATGGCTTAACTAATTGGACGGCCACCTAGTGTAAACGAAATTAAAGTCTCGACTAAGATGTAATTAATAAATTTATTGTCGTTCGGGTAATGTTGTCGTTGATTATGAAAACTAATAATATTTTATATAGTAATTAGCTGTGCCCGCGGCAGATTGAGAAAACAGTCTCCAAAACAACATAATATTTTTAATTGAATATTTTCATATAAAAGAATTTATTATGAGATAAGGGATAAAAACATGCTATCGCGGAATTATTTGTAGTATTTTTGTAGATCTACAGTTAAATCTTAAACATTACTTTAGTGTATCTCTGCTGGTTTACGCGGTGCACGCGGCTAAAGTTTTAAATGAGCAACAGTAATCGTTATACTTCAGTTAATTTACATGTCTTATCATACTCTTTTATTAAAATCGTAAAAAAAGTCCGTTAAGTAGACTCATAGAAAATCGCGTATGAACAGCTTTTGGGGAGCGTTTATACATAACACGTATAGATAGATATTTTTTATAATATCAGACAATAGGTTCACCACCTATTCCAAAGTGGGATATAAACCCAACTGGTAAAATATGAGAGTGTAATACAATCCGTTCCTTACTTCTTCGGGGATTACAGGCGTGATGTTACTTTATATAATATTATTTAATAAAATAATTATATTTTATCACGCCAAATTTCAATATGGTATAGAAAGAAAGCTTAATACAAATATTTATCGTTACACACGTAAATTCGGAAACTTAACTCCTTTGTCATTCAGATTCAATTGTATTTTATTTAAAGATAAAATAAGAAATTTACTTTTGATACTGGTTATTATTTTAAATTCTTACTTTTATTTATTATCCTGCCATCAGTTAACAAAAATCATAAATAATATAACAATCATGGATACAGTGATAAAGCATCCCTTATTAGTAAAATATCAAGCAATGATTGAGTATACAATAGATTTTACATTATTAATTGGATTCAATGGTTCATTCAACAACACAATAGCCGCGACCAGAGGTCGTGACTTTTTTATTGAATCCGATTAGAAATGCGGGTATATAAAAACGATACTTATCGATGAACAATAAAAATAAATTGTGTTCGGATAAGAACTGAATCGGTTTCCCGCTGTTTGTGCTAAAAGGTAAAAACCCTTATTGTGATGTGTTCATTGGCGACGCGGTAACCGTACACGTGAAATATAAGTGAAGATTTTAAACTAAATTGCTATTGAACTAAAACAGATTTAATACATTTTCCTTACTTTTGAATTATTTCCTTTATTCATTTAACATTTTTAGTTATTATGTTCTCGTTAATTATATATACATTGTGTTATCATCATTTCCACCTTCTTATGTTGTTAAAGAGTTATGAATGTGGAGGAGGCGCGGCAGGTCTGTAAGGGTAGAGATATTTGGCACTCGGTGCTCTCTGCCTACCCCGTAAGGAACCTGGTTGCATCTTCTTACGTAGATATAAAAAAGTAACACCACGCCTGTAATCCTCGAAGGGGTGGGCGAGGTGACTAGTACACTCCCGCGTTTCACTACTTATGTATCTGTCCCATGATGGAAGAACTGCTGAGCGCATTGCCACACATCGAGTACATGTAAGTACAGACTTTGAGCCACTACTAGAAATTTCATGTTAGGAAATCCAATAATACCTGACCCTTTATTTAAGCACAGGTCCTTTCTATCGGCGGTCACGCATGCATCCTCTCGACCAACGAGACAGTCACAATTTTTACGAGTGTGTAAAAGAAACTGAACGATAACTGAGTTAAAAATAGTAAAGTACACAATACTATGATTGTAAGACATCCTATGTGTGTATAAACAAACATGATTCACTTCATCCACGGATGTCGCTATTCGCAGCCGAATACAGGTATTTTCAGCAGCTATATGAAATACAAATATCATGATGGGAACTAAATAGCTATTTCGATCAATGATGTATCAATTATTATACATACATCTTCGTGTACATTAAGTTGTGAACATATTGATATATTTAATGCTATATATGCTTTAAAATTTTTTTTCATCTTCATAATCAAAGAAAGGGCATTTTTTACTGGCATAATAGCTAACGCTAACCTTTATATGACAGAGACATGTAAACATATGAGATAATGCGGTACATAAATAACTCGCTTCGTAAATGCATCGCCATGACTACAACGGCGTAACGTCATTGGAATACCGTAGTAAATATAATTTAAGATCTGGTCGATGTTACCAGATGTTACGACTTACCCCGAAATCCGCCCAAATGACTTCATGTTCTGTTATCAGAACGTCCAAAACTATTTTGTTTTGAATATAGATGAATATACATCAGTTTCTATTACAGTTCTTATTATTTTGTCAAATGACAATGTTTAGCGTTAAAATTTAACGCACATATTTTGGCAGATCATGTAACACATGATTTAAGTTGTAGGTAATTATGTTTAAAGCCAATGATAACAATTTAATATGTTCTTAGTTTTTCTTACTCTATATTTTCAAAATTAAATCATCTTTTTATGTAATCACCTTATGCACAATCTGTGCTCTATATATAAAAAGCAATAACAATGAATGTCGCATATAATGCTCCACCTGTATGCTTTGTTATTTTAACTTATAAAAGCTTTATAAAAGATTATAATTTACTAAAACTTCATATCTTTATTATATTTTACATTACGTTTTAATTAAACAAGGAAATTGGTCTATTTCTCAAATACGGGACAATCCCTCGCCTTGCCTACATCAGGTCACCCTAATGACGGTTTAGCTCATATTTAAACGGACGTGTCGTCCAGAAATCAGGCCATGGTGGCCCTGCGAACTTTTATATCTATTTTAAGTTTCCCTCCGAACGACACGATTTAACTATCAGCGTGGGTGTTCGTTACAACGGTTGTAAAATTTTTAACGTTAACACTAATAGGTACAGAACATGATGTCATAAACTCACCAACATGCTATTGCAAATATAAATGGGAACTTTATTAAGAAATATATCGATATCAACCCTTTATCGTTCCACTGTTGGAACATGGGTCTCCTCTCAGAATGAGAGTGTTAAGGCGGTAGTCTGCCACGCTGGCCAAGTGCGGG
>DWEI01001081.1:0-17949 GCA_018245875.1 Mysoria ambigua | reverse complement strand
AAAAAAATCGAAATTCGAATATACGTAACCCGAGAAAATTCAAAATTCGCGATACTTGTTGAACACACCTCGTATATGTATAGTATGTAATCCTTATCCTAAAATTAAAATTTCGGATTATGTACGTAGGATTTGGATTTGGATTATGTATCACTGTGTATTCCTTAATAACTAATATATAAATTGGAAATTATGATAATTCCTACATAATAATAAAGACTGAGTTATTTGTCTTTAAAAAATATTTTTTTTTATTTTATACTGTGAACAGAACTTTAAGCGAGCTTTCAAAACACAGTTCAAATAAAAAAACCATATCTCAATAACAATCGTCTGCTGCTTTCATATGAATCGTCTGTTGCTTTCATACAATTATTTGGCTATCTTGGTCGGGAATCTAATAAAGTCCTAAAGTCGTTAAACAATGGTACGCTACTTCCCGACATTAAAGTGATTAAATGGCTTCAGAGCGGTGAGAGCGTGACGCGTCGCTGGTCACAGTCGGTCACGTCTTCATGACGCGAGATGCGCACGCTTAGACGCATGTAACGAGTATTATATTTTTTAATTACCTATATTACTTACTAAACAATGATTAATGAAAAGAACAGTAATATGTTACTGCTCATTCTGATTCAAAATTGACTAACGTTAAGACAATAAAATTTAACATAGCGAATAAGACCAGAGACAATTATGAAATCGATGACGAGTGACTAATTAATTTTCTATAATTATCACATCTAAAGTACAATAAAAGTACTACTACACTTTGCAATACAATTGTGTTTCCAGGACGACCCCAAACACTAATTACGAAATACGGTGAGATGCACAGTACGCACGTGTCGCCTTCTGGCGGAGGTTTATGTTCTGTTATGTTTACGCGCCGGCCGTCGGCTCCGAGCGCACGAGAGAGCACCCTGCGATGACGTACGAACTATAAATAATGTATTGACCCACTTACGCGCGACCACGACTCCGCGCCACGCTCACACTGCGAACCCGCCCCGTCCTATTGTAATTGGCGTTTGTCAAAATATTTATTCGCACACCGTAATGAGCGGAGCGTTACGCAAGAGCGAAATTTTTGCATTCACTGCGCTATCCATAAATGTTTGGTTCAATATCAGTGACGTACATCTAAATGGGAACGAATCCGATAGCTGCAAAGCGAAAGTTTTCAAATTGTGGCCTCTTTCTGGGTGGCATTTGACTTTTCAATTTTTTCGAATGTCCGTTTTTTCTCGAGTTTTATTTCGACTTTAAGATCATCTCAACGTAAGAGATAAAATATATCCATGTTTGTAAAATATACCTCATTACACGATAGCTTTGCAATATTCTTTAATGGATCATTTCTTTGGAAGTCAGTGTGACGGAGGCGTGTCGGCGATGGGCCGGCGACCTACATCGACTCACGTAATCCGCTTTGCTCGGTTCATCTCGAGCATTTGTGACATTCCCAGAACGTGTTCTTCCGTGTCCAATTGTTATTCGGCGAAGAGGGCTTACTTGCACACTATCTTAAAGCATAAAAAAGTGCTATATGATACAACCCAAACCTGTATTTATCAGAAATTATTTCAAACATTTCCCACTATGTTAGGAAATATATGTTTATTCGAAATGTAACCTCCTTGAATAAATTTCATGTTAACTGTAAACTTAAATTCAAATCTCGGGTATCAAATTCTATTTAAGTTTCATACGTTGGTTCGCACAAAGAAAAGAAACTGAAAAAGAAAGGAATAAATATAGATAAACACCAGTTCAAAAATTTGTAAGATTCGAACCTGAAACAATGACACACAGAACCCACATCCCTAAAAATATTTACGGAGAAACATTTGCACTTGAAACTTGGCTTCTGCGGTAGCACTGGCATACAAATCGACACTCAAAACTTCCGACGCACGTAATATTATCTCATGACTGAATCTTTACACTGAACAGCCATCCATGAATTATCCACGAAGATCCGGCGCATCAAAGCCCTTTTATCCATGGAGACGTACATACGCTGACCATTGAGTGAAGTGGCATCAATCAAGCTTAAACATGATATCTTCATCAGAACAAAATTATCCTTATAGGCATAAGGCAACCTGCTGACGGCTTGTCCAAGTGTGTGACGATTCAGATCTCCGGTCACGGTCCGTCTCAGAACGTGCCACGGCGACAGCGTAAAATTCATTTTCTAATGACCGTGCGTTTTAGAAACTCCACTATTAAAAGTTCTATTTATTCACGACGGTAATTTTCAGCAAACGTCTGGTTTTATGGACATCGCAACGTAAAAGTTAAGTGTTCATTCTTCACTCTCAATGCTTTACTTTCTTCGATGTTTTATTGCAGCTAATAATTTAAAGGAGAATTTCACTTTCTTTAGTATTATTTTATGCGACAATTTATATGATAACACGGCTTTAGAGTAATTGACCCGGTAAAAGCTTTCGTTTTTAATTACATCATATTATATGTCTGCCTCGTTGGTCGAGTGGTCGTAGTTGTAACTATAGTTTGAGAAGTCCTGTGTTCAAATTCCGGATCGAGTACTATAGGAATTTTGTAGACTTTTTGACTAGAAAATCAAGTAAAAAGATCCAATAATGGATCCCAGTACCATATATGGCAATAGACTGACGACTTATTCCATGATGAAACATAATCGTAACTGATAAACATGGGAGTTTACTTCCTCTACCTAATGTTACAGCCCCTTTTGCGCGTGTGTTCGTGCATGTATCTACCAAACGATAGTGAACCATAGCGATAGTGAAGGGCGTTACTGAAATAGTGTTCAGACAACGAGAATTCGTCAAATGACATAAAAACATCGTAAACATTTTGAATTACACAACTGCAATCACAATTGGATGCGGCCCAAATGTCGGAAACAAAGGATATTATTTTATAGCGACATAAATCATTTTCTTTGTGTGATTTAATTGCTAACACATAACATAATGGTGGAATCTCGGTTGAAATTTTATGACTGTCATAAGTGTTTTACATTGTTCTATAAATTTTTCTTTACCATCTAATTCTAGTTTGATATCGTCGAAAAATCTGTGAATGACTTCAATAATTATATTACTTTACTCTCAAATTGCGTACATACCTACTTCCATTATTTTTATACTATTTAAAAAGAATTTTTCATCATGGCGTTGGTATTTGTGATGCAAATGTAAGCGACCAATAAGTATTGTGGAGGATGACCACTAAACATAAGACGATTTTTATTGCCTGTATCTTAGGATATGCTACAGACCAGAGAAATATTGTTGAGCTATTTATCATTTTCATTTTTACATGCTTACATAATAACATACCTACATACCACAGGGCTAACTAGAAACTAAAGATTTCAATAGCGTACGGTGCCGACAAATGTGTTTAGTATCACCTACATTTATTAAAACCAAAAAATAGACATCTTGATACATTGTGATTACAAGTGCTTTAAGACGGTATGTAATTTAATCTTTCACATTCATCAAGTTGCAAACTACACCCTCTTGTATCGAAGATACATATGATTCTGCTTTTTGCTTGTTAGTTATTTGAATCGAGTATTGATTTAGTTTTCATTGGTCCTGTTCCCGTCGTACCGCACTGCTCGGGGCCATCTGGCCCCGCTGCTGTTCGAGAGCGATCATCGTCTAGTCTTTGCACGTGTCGCACGCTGCCAACGGACGCCGATAGGATCTGTGCGTCTAGTTTCACGCTCTCTCTGTCTCTAAAGAAACTTTCATATTGCACTAGTTTTGAACAATATAATAATTGGTAGCGTAGTAATTTAAACCGTTAGCTAGCGGAAATAAAATTGAATTAACCAGCTGTACTAATTATAAAACATTACATAACACTGAGCAGTAGTTTTATATAATCATATCAATTTAACA
Source organism: Mysoria ambigua (assembly GCA_018245875.1). Taxonomy (NCBI): domain Eukaryota; kingdom Metazoa; phylum Arthropoda; class Insecta; order Lepidoptera; family Hesperiidae; genus Mysoria; species Mysoria ambigua. The sequence goes on along the minus strand of DWEI01001081.1, from coordinate 14,038 downwards.
AAGAAATACTTGCACAATTTTCCCAAAAATTTCTAACTTTTACCCAAATGTTGAAGGACCTTAACCGAAAATATATGGTTTGTTTAGTTGTTATTAAGTTTTCCTAACACACAAACTTATTCGCAGTGATATATACACTCGAGAGAATGTCATACCATAACATTTTCAATTGTCATTTATTGTAAAATGAAAATATTCCTTCATCCTTTCACTATAGAGAAACTTGTTGCGGTCTACATTATGTGAGAGACACCATTTCTATTTATTTTATTAAGCTCTGCTCCTTTTCCCGCGTGTCGAAGTTCCAAACGGTTGCAGTAGCATTTATAAGAGACTATTTCGTATTTTTTTCTTTAATATTTAAGTTTCTTTATCTATCAATTCTCTTATTTATACATTTTAAAATATTTTCTTACATGGTATACTTTCCATTATTATGCTGCTCAGTTCCTCGTGGAGAGACTATCACGAACTTGAAAAACACTGGACATACTTAAAATCGTTTATACTTTACCGTATTCGCTGCGATACTAACCGTCTGATAGAAATGACTTGAATCTATGAAGCAAGTAAGCGCTACCAAAAGCGAGACGGCCGGAATGTTTGCATAAAGAGACGGTGAATTTAGAGAAAGCGCGTCAGGTCAGGAAGGATAATAGAGATATTGGACACTCGGTGCTCTCTGTCTACCCCGTGAAGTACTTGGTGTGACGATATTATTATATCGTCACACCAAGTACTTCAGAAAATTGGGTGACCGATCTACTACATCATTCGTGTTATAAAAACACGAGAACACGGAAGCTCGTGATTAAATGAAAAATTTATTTCAAAACCACAAACTCACTTTGCAAGATAAACATTACAACGATCAAAATAAACAAATGTTTGTATTTATGACTTATGGCAGTATAAATTCGGAACTTCGGCCCGGATCGTTTCACCAGTAATTAATGGAGATTACAAGGTAGCACATAACGGGTCTTGAAACTATATTACACATATTTCACAAACCGATGGTACAAATTAAAGGTCAAATATTACCAGAGATAATAACACTTTTTGATAAAAGAATAAAGACATACACGAATTTAAGGAATTTCAGCAGATTTGACAGTAACAATAAAAACGATGCGATAAGATTCGCTCAACAAATCTCGACTCGGTAGTCCGCCGTAGGTACAATGAGCATGACCTGCAGGTGAGGCCTATGCCCAGCAGTGGGCTGCAGTAGGCTGATAATGATAAACATTAATAACTGTTCACACTGTTAATATTTGCATTACTTATATCAAATATCATTTTATCACACAACGACAGCTAGTAGATAGCAGTACATACAGAATCGAACACAATCCTTCGACATAACGTGCACGAGATCACCGGTATATGTATATATAAATGAAACCTCAAGAAATTCATAAGCGTTTTGACATATCGTAAAAGTGAAGTTTTATTAGTGTTTTTTATGCGATGCCGTATGATTTGTATTATAAAGGAAAACTTTGGCACACTGACAAGCTGAACAGACAGCAAGTCTATGCGACCGCTGAGTACTTCAGCTATGAGATCACGCCGAGAGACAACCACATACGCGCTCAAAACTTACATATCTGATATGACATGTGCGGCTAATAAAATACGTACATATTGTCACTACTATTTCTCATATAGATGCGCATTTCCGACGTCCATGACACCTACAGAATCTTTTCGCTTCGTATGCTTTCGTCAGTCGTGTCATATGTTCGTGTATCGGATTCGACCGAGACATCTAATATCCGCTTTATTATTCTAATGGCATCCATTAATTAATACTATCTCATTAAAGACAAATGTTAGTCGTAACTCGTCGCGGGATGGTAAGATAGTTCGTCTAAGGTTCAGTCCTAAACGGAGATGTACACGCTCAGTGTTGTCCAGCTTGTGAACTACGTTTTAGGTTCGAAGGTATGGTCGTAATACGATATGCTTCATAACGCAGCGCGTACGTGTCTCATCTCTTTTACACTATATCTTTAACACGAAGTGGCTTAATCTACCTACCAACCTCTTCGTGGATTACAGGCATAATGTCGCGTGTTCAAACAACACAATTTGCATACATAATACAAGTTAATCAAACAATCCTATCGTTAGACAATGGCCTGTAGGTGGTAAACCGTCGCTAGTGGGAATGCAGTTATACATTGAAATAATAAGCTGGGATACATGCTACTGCACCCAATGACGTCAATTGTATCGAGCTCGAGTGCATCCGTCTATAACCGACGTGCACTTTCGGCGATGCAACGCCCCTCGAGCTGGCTGTAAAACCGATGTTGTACCGACAAATATAGACAAGTCAGGAAATTGATCACATACTGAAATGCGAGTTATGAAAGTAAACATATGAACGCATATAAATAACAGATTCACTAACATCGTGAAGTGTATGAAAGGTGCCTCCCCGAGCGGCGACTGTGTCTGGCCATCTACGAAAATATACACCCTGGTGATTGCGACTAATCCTTTCAATACGAGCGGCTGATCATTCCCGAGCAGCTATCGACTCGACGACGGAGAAGACTAACATCGAACGATTTCAACGGAACAAAACAATATACGATCAAAATGTGCAATTCTAAAAATTCATTTGTTTAGTTTCACTCTAAATAATACAATTTCATGTCGGTCAACATTGGCGATGAGTAGAGAAAGCAAAACACGCGGGCGGCGGTACGAAGAATGAAAACACAATTCGTACAAGTCTTGCGACATAATTTACTCACGTTCGAAATGGGTCATTGACATTAGTACCATATTTGGTACAGACAGACTACTGAGAATTCGTTCGAAATGAAATAATTTAAAATTAAAATTCGACAAGTTATAATCTAGAATTGTTTGTCGTAATCGGGCCAAGCCCACACAAAAATGTTTCGAGTATCCAGTTATTAACGAAGTCGTGTACTTTAGCCGACAGATAATGCGCCCGCGTGCCCACTGAAACTTGTGACTCAATATGACACAATTCGTGAACACAGTCAATGCCCCAGAAAACTTTGAAACCGATACGAAATAATGACATCGAGACGCTTCCAAAGAAACGTCCAATTCCTTGTTCGAGTCCTGCCTCAGAGAAAGGTGTGTTAGCCGTGCAAGCGTTAGACGACGCATTTAGACGGGTTTCCCCGAACTATATTACGTGTACCTAAAATACGAAACAGTGACTACGTGTTAAGTGGAAGATACTAACGCGGCGTCTTCCTGAAACTCGCCCTCTCCCGTACTATAAATATTGAACGGCTTCAGCACACGCTTCAGTCGTTCAGGAAAGCCCGAACCGCGAACACTGTGCCAAATCTAAAACACTACCACGCGACACCGTGATAATACAGCACGACAACAATATACAAGAAAAAAAAACAATTATAACATCGGCCAAATCGTTTTCATATATTGCATTTGAATAATAACATCATAAGCTCGCCGGCCGTGTGTGTGTACAAAATTTTGACTTTGACTTTGATGTGTGAATAATACTCTAGTGTCAACAATGCTGGACAAGTCTATCCTGGGCGGGAGTTTGGAGAGCGTTGTGAGTATTACGAAAGCATAATTCAAACATCGCCCCAGGCTGCACTTGCGTGCGGCCGACCGGTTTGTTATCGTGCGAAGTGTCTCCGTGACGAACGGCTCAATCCCACGTATTTGGATTACGGAATAGTGCGGTGGCGTTGTTGCGCGAAGTGCGAGCCGACAGTCCCTTCACACCGCTTCACTGCCATTGGGCCGGACTCGTGCGCGCACGCCGCTTGAATAATATACGAGCATTACGATCTTTTTGTGGTAAGGGCTCTTGACATTGACCCGCGGCCGGTTCCACGGCTGTCCGATCGGAACTATCTGCTCCGATCTCTGTGTATATATTAATCGAACACGGAAAGCGATCTCTCGTAACTGATTACGTCGTCCCGTATAATCGATATTGATTACATTTGTGAAACCCGATTTCGTACCGATCAATTGTATATTTTATGTACGAACTCTTAAACCCAATCCTGACGGTGTTATCGATTTCAATGTCGGTTAAATTCAAATAATTGGTTTAATAAATGGTTAAATTCAAATAACACCAAATATAGAACATAATTAACATGTTTCACATAAATAAAATATTATATCTCAACTCAAAATCTAAAACAGTCGTGCAGTATAAAATTTACAGTTAATGTACTTGCGATATAAAGTACCAAGGGTGGTGGTGCAGAAGCCCTACAAGCTTGTTGAGAGGTTTAACCCAATTCACCTATTACACAAAGCTCCATCTATTACAATAAGTTGAAAATTTTATTTTTTATTTTCGTGACCTGCTCCACTCTAATGGCCAGTTCCTGTGACTGTCGAAACGGATGCGAACGTTCCGGAAGTAATAATTAAGTTTTGTCTATAGTGCCCCGGCGAAACCGTAGCGCATTAACATTTGAAATTGGAACACGATATTAAGAAAAGTAAATCAACCAATAGAATGGCTCTACTGTCAATTAGGGTGGATTATTAATTATGCAAATATAAATGAATAGTCACGATATAGTACAGCTTTTATCTCATTTTAATAATGATCAATCAAAACTTTTATACAGGGAGTTAGTAAATGGTTGATATGCTGACCATATTCATTAATACCTAATAACCAAAACACTTGCAGCCAAAATGAGTCAGAAGTCTATTATTACATCCAAGCACCAAGTTCAACCGCGTCTTGCCTTTGTCTGCCCGTTTAAGAGCTTAACATAAAAACATCCACACTTCTACGTCTCTCTGAACTTAGCTAAACCCCGTTTGGAAATCGTGACAACTATAAAGAATTCATTTGTTAGACACGACATATAAGTAATGTATGGTGATTTTGGAAAGTCAAAACTAGTATTGTTGTTATTGAGGAGTAAGTACACTCGGCTGACCACTCCGCGCGCTCGGCACCCGTGGACCGGTTCGCGGACGAAATTCGTACACTTCCACCGTTTCAATGTGACACACGTACAATGTTCGACCGAGCCGTCGTACGTAGTTCGATACGAATCTCTCGATACAACCCGGGCTGGGTGATGTCTCAGTGCTATGACGTGCGTGTAGAATGTGGCGCGATCTCCAGCCCGGAGGTGTTGCCGGCGCGCTATAGAACGGGCCTGTTTAACAAAGGCGCGAAATGCACTAAATTAACATACCGCTGATGTACAAAACCCGAGCGATCAGCAAGCACATAAAATTTTAAACGATTGTTTCACTACAACGATATAAAATACTCATAAAAAAATATTGTTTCATATGATTACATTAGTTACAAAAATATTGCCATATACAAGACATACCACGTATTACTTCACTTATAACAATAATAAAAAGAAATGAAAATCAATTTCGGAGCGTGTCGTGACCGTCTCCTAATCGCTGTCGCTTCACATCATCCAGGTTCCGTGTCCGTTAAGCCGCGTCTCGGCGACATCCGATGACGTCGCACCGTCTACGCACCACCACCACCACCGCACGCACGGCGGCGCGAAAGATCATCCTCCACACTATCTCTACTGGTATCGATTTCGTTTAACGTCCATGATGTAGTAATAAATTAAACACCGCCTCGATATTCATATATGAATAGTGGCTTCGATTCTTAGTAACGAGAGATAGTGAAATAATAAATCGATTCGTATTAATACTGTTACGAGACAGTTATAAAAGTTGCTATTAAAAAGTTTAACAAAACAATGCTTATAATCAAGAACCCATTCTCAACGCAATCAAAGAGCGTTTGAAACAAATTGATCGAAGCTAAACATCGATTACCATACGACAGAACTGAATATCAAAATGGAAGAAATGAACCAGCAAGACCTGCTTCACTAATCTGGGACAATCTCAGCGCGCATTAAAATATTATTGAGCAATGTCAAGCCTATAAAAAAAATTCATTAGTCACGAAATAAACTAACGTGAAGGAAAAATCCGTGTGGGCATTGAACATTAGTCAGTTGTGTCACAGTGTCGTTGCTCGTACCAACGTCCCCCGCGTACAGGCACAAGCTAAACGTCACGGGGTATTTTCGTATGTCACACAAACTTTATATCGGTTATTAACCTTCAACAATAACTGTGCTTTGAAGTTTGAAGTGAAAACACACTAGAATCAAACGTACGTACTTGAACCTACAAAAATAAAGCTAGTACCTACGTACCAACGAAGAGTACGTCTGCAGGTAACGTAACAGATGTCAGCCGGCGTCGAGGTAATGAACATCCCATAATCACATACAAATCAACGTAGCGCATAGTATTTTGACCGTTTTACGAGGCGGCTTAAATAATGCCCACATGTAATATTTTTGTTCGCAGCGTCTCCCTAACGACGCGTGATGTATTACCATACACGCGTTACGCGAGTTTACTGCGCGCCGTAAACCTGGTTTCTTTTAATTTCGATGTATATATTTACATATTACAGCAAAAAAATCTGGAATTCCGCGAACCGTGAACACCGATGTCTAATTGGATTATTACCAAAACCTTCCGTCGAATCTTCCAAGGGCAACGGTTTAATCGAAAACATTTACACGTGTTGTGAATTAATTGAACTTATTTAAAAGAAGTGGACTGTTGAGTCTATTCGGTGTGGAGTTCTGTCGGAAAGCGACACGAGATGCATGCACGTATACATAGCTGTAAACCGAGCAGAGAGCGCGCTCGGCGGGGTAATGTTTTTTCTCTTGCTTCGTACACGTGAGCTAACGGTTCTCGAAAGTAGGTTTTTCGCACCCGTCCGTCGGGCGCAACGTTAATATGTAAAAGCTCTTTTTGCGATGTTCGCCGACCTTTGGATTTCATACTGAATATCAAATGTACGCGCGCTGTATCGCCACTTGGAATCAAACGTTAAGACCGCTTACACGAGTGAAATAAACACATATTTTATTTATTCGTTTCACGGCAAATATGTCCGTGCTATTCATTCCTTATCGTGCGTCATCAAATACGAGAAGAAAAAAACACCTGAGTTTTACGTGTAGCTTATGCGCATTATTTAATACTAGTTGCTTCAAACGATCCAGTTGCTTCGGCATTGCGGTTTATCGTAAAACAGTGTGAGATACGCACTGACACAACTTATGTATGTGGTGATATTGAAGTACTTGTCCTTAAAATAAATGCGTATTTAGATATTGCTACGATGAAATTACAAATAGACGCGTAGAAAATAGCACGAACGCACACAGACTGCGATAGAATGCACAGATAATATTAGATATTGCATTGAACGCTCTCAAGTATTGTCCAAAATAACCCGTGACAAATTTAACTGCACCCAGTTTAGCGTTATCACCTTCAACTGTTACGTTGCGTGCAAATAGCACGTCAGACAGAAATATTACACGCGTCTCCAGGCAATGTTACAACACTGGCACCAACAAGACTACGAACCGAACCGAGCCGCCACTGCCTGCGCAAACAGACGTACGGACCGCGTCTCCACTCACCGCGCACTCGGCACATCGGTAACGGCGCATTTACCTGAAAAAAAATAAAAAAAAACCGTCCATTCAAAATTACAATTTAAATTGCATCATTTTAAACTCTCAAAGCACATTTCGGGCGATTAAGTTTTTATTTTTAATTAGAGCGCGTTAACTAACTAGCCAACGGCAGCAACTGTTCGACTATTTCCACCTGACCCACTTCTGGCGACCTGAATTTGCGACAGTACACAATTTTTTATAACGCGAAACCATTAAAAAATAATGTTACAAAGCGCAAGCTGTCAAAGCACACATCGCGGCAGATTTGTCGCGTCAAGCCTTGGGGAACGTTGAAAAATACCGTATCAGCAGGATACATCAACTTCTGAAATCAGGCTAAGCATGTTTACACGCTACTGACGAATTAACAGACCCGCTCCCTCGAATTGTTCTCATTTTACCGATCGAGAAAACATCGACGGAATAAATGCCGATAAAAAAAATTACACACTTTCTTTCTATTTCCACAACATTCTCCAGTTTCAAACAAAACAATCCTCTAATGAACTGCCAATAATAAAAAAGTTTATTTTTAAATGACCCAATCTTAGATTAGCGCCGGCCCGGTTACATATTAGAATTCGCTGAAAAAAAAAGATCTTTATAACATTGCACAATAACAAATAAATTTAAAGCGCACAGTAACTGGAGCCGAGATAATTTAGTTGACCACTCAAACTTGCGAAACAGTCACTCAGCCGACACAGTGTTAACGCGAAACATTTAAGTGGTTCAGAAACCCTATCATCAAACAAACGACATGTATCTCAAGGACAAATTCATAATTTCACTTCGTATTGCTTAACTGTTCCCGAGCCCGAAGCTATTTCTATGCGTGATATCAACTATCTAGCTGTATATCTCTGTTTCTGTGAAAACGAGATCAGCGACCTTCGTAACGTTTACTGAAGAAGATCATAGGATTATTCATTTTATAAATACTTCCTCGATTCTTGAGCGCGCACGTAGGTTATTAAGTGTCGACCTATGGTACTGGCAACATTTACAATTTGTCGGACATGTGTCCGGACCAACAGGTGTCATTAGACATGTGAGCATCGCGAAGGGCTCAAATGACGAAACGGAGACAGAGATAGACAGCGTGATGTAACGTAACAGAACGGGACCGCGAGCGGCCCAGAGTCGTGTTCGCGCAGTCACGTACGAAATTTATGGTATCGGCAATTAAAACGGTCCTGAATATTTCATGGTGCCGTCGTTGTTTAGGAGACAGCCTTTAAGATCGATAGGGATTAACACGTTCCCGGAGTCAAATATAAATTATTTGTGAGCGAGTTATAACGAGCTTCTCCATTTGTTTCAGGTCTCCCGCGATGACTATGAAATAGATTATAGTCCCAGCCCAAGGGGTTCTCCATTGAAAGACACCACCAACATCCAGGAGGACTCCACCTATTGCATAAGCCGCCACAACCCCAATAAGACGTTCCGCCGTGAGTCGGTCATCGCCTCGTGGAAAAGCATAAAAAAGGAAAGAGAAATGGCTCTGGGGAAACGTGTGATATACGTCGACGCTGACAGCTACAAGGACTACTACGGTAGAAACAAGATCAAGCGATGTGAAAGTGATCGAACCGCTAACGTTGCAAGAGTACCGAAGAAGGCCAAACGCACATACTCCGTCCTGTACAGATACGACCCGGCCGAGGAGAAGGTCATAAAAGAATATAAGTATCAAATGCCTAAGGAGCAAGAGAATACAATGTCAATCCACTCGAATATTCCAAAGTGGCATTCGGAACCATTCTTGAGGCCAGAGAGGGTGCCAAAGAAGAAAGTGAAGAGGTCCTTTACAACTTTGTTAAACATCAAGACGAAGTTCCTGAACATCTTTACCTCCAAGAGTTAAATATTAATTAATTATACTCGACGGTATTAGTTGCTCAAATATATGCATTTCTTTTAAAGTAACTGCTAATCGGCGTATCGTATGTTTGACTTGACAAAAGTATAAACGTCTGGTCCACTATATTCATTCAATTGAGCTCTGTGGAACTTGTAATTTTATTTTTTGGCAAATGAATCAATCACATTACATCATTAATTACAATGATAACGGTAACAAAAATAGTTTACAAGTAACAAATTTACTTCGTATTTGTTATAAACATGAATACCATTCAAATTATTGCATACAACGTATTTTTATACGTAATACGTATCTACTTAAAGTGATGAAGATTTCATTTGAAAGATGCAACAATCATTCTTTAGATTAATAGTTAGTTCGTAAGTTGTGATATTTCTGTGTGTTGTGATATTTAATATTTAAATATTTGAACTTCTAAATTGTAAGCGTGAAGTGGAAGCTTATAATTTTTCGAGAGTTACAAATTCGGTTGAAGAGTATTACGCTAAATGTATTATTATTCCAGCATGTAATTGTTTATGTTTATAAAAAAATATAAATTTAATTACGAAATATATACATTAGCTGTAGCTGTTATCAATAATTTCATTCCTATTGCGTAAGATTATATTAAATATAGTAAGAATTGATAATTTTATTAGAATAGAGGACCACCATCAGTAACAGAGATTACTGGCACAAAGCCAAGACAATCTTATTAAATGGAGAATTACAATATAGTGGGTGTGTTAAATTTTTATGTTCAATAAATCAACTAATTATGCGATGAAAAATGCATGTCAATTATTGAAATTTTATTACGTTCAAAAACATATATATTAAACATAAATATGTTTTTTATGTCAGCCAAAGTAATAGTTTTTTAAAAAGTGGCTAACATTATTGTACAATTGTAATGTTTGCATAAATATGTAATACTGTATACCAATATATGTACCTACACACTAAGAACAATAGATATAAGCTGTATTTTTACATAATCATTATATCAATAAAGCTTTTAATACAACATAATAATTTTGGTGTTTCTAATAATTGTAACTTTACCAACTTTCAATTCCTTAAATATTATTCACTATTAGAAAATCTATATTATAAAAATCAAATAGTGGTACCCGGCCCAGGAATTGAATCCAGCACCTCAACATCAATATTAAGCAAAATAATTAATTAGAAAAGACAACTTACTTAACTATAAACATAACTTTTATTTTTTCAAACTTTATTAAGTATACCATTATTGTGAGAGATAGAAAGAGGGGGTTGAGGCTTGCTCTGTCGCGCGGCTTTAATAATGTGAAGCCCACAAACAATATAAATATAATTTACGTAGAATTATCACTACTATATAAAATTCAAATAACATATACAAATTTAGCATGTCATATAAACATATAAGGAACTAAATAAGAAAGGATGGCATAGAAAAAAAAACCTTTCTTTAAACACATGATGGCTTCTGTGGTTCACCTCACCTTTCATAACGAATACATATCTTATAATATCAGGTTGGTATCAATAGGTTTTTGCGTAGGAGTTCTAACTATAATAAATCCATAATCTGTGTCTGATTGTAAAAATAATCATGTACTTAGACGCCGTCTATTTTATTTGTCTGCTATCTTAATATCAGGGTGTGCTTAATTTCGGAGCCAATGATCGTATGGGAGTGAAACGTCTTTAAGTCATATTCGCGTAAGGTATGTATGTACTTGTTTATACCATACAAATGCTCGTGCCGAAACAACTTTTACGGTTGTACGTAAAATGGCGAGATAATCGTGAGAATCTTATGAAAATATGCAGGAAGAGACCGGCGAGGACGAAGGTGGCAGCCCCCGGGGGAAATCTTACATTGTTTTGAAACCGGAACGAATCCTTAAACTGCGGGGTAATAAGGAAAACAGGAATAAATCTGATTCTCTTAAGGCCATCGGCGTAAAGATTTAACAATATTTGTTGTTACCGTGTCCTTGCTTTGATTTGGATGTTATAATGGAATTTCTATAAAGTTAGTACAATACAAATGTTGATAAACAACATTTCAGATACCTCAAAACCCAGATCATTTAGCCTGACATAAACGTGAATCGTTAGCACGATAAGCCACCGTGCTCTGATTATTGAGCCAATATCACAATACTTTGGTTGACTGCTTCGTTGTTCGTATTGTTTCCAATTTATTGATCGGGAGGTCCCGGGTTCGATTTCCCGATTGAATATTACAAAAAAATTCCAATTTACATTTTCTAGTTCGGAGTCTGGATATGTGCCCGATGCATGGCAATAGGCTCACAACCTAATTCATAATGGGGCGTAAACGTAACTGGTGAATCGTAGGAATGTTCTGCATTCCTTAGCATACCTCGTCGGGGATTACAGGAGTGAAGTTAAGTATTTAGGTATAATAATCTCGAAGCTCTTCAGAAGCACGCAAATTTGCATCTCCTATTGCCAGGTTGATACCTTCACTGTCATTACAACTAGCTGTTCTCCCTCACCGTTTTCAAATTTGGTTGGCGGCGAAGTGCATTCTATACTACAAATTACATATTCAACGTAACAACACAACTGTAATGCCCGTAGAGGTAGGCAGAGAAGTGTAGAACTCTTCCAATTTTCACCAGTTACATTTATGTCTGACATTATGTATTCAATGGCCACATTTAGATTTATAGCAATCACAATAAGACACAAAATTCAGATGCATGAAAAAGTTTAGTTAACTTTAAAGATGGATGATAATAAAATCCTCAATTTCAAATAGAATATCATAAAGCTCTCAAAACATTCATTAAGAATTTTGCTTGATCCAAAAGTTTTTGCTAATGGATGTAATGTACAAAAAAAACAAACATATTTTCCATCCGACCCTTCCACAGGGAATCACACTTTTATGACAATACTAAAAGAAATCTGATCATTCCCAAGTCAAATTGTATTTGTTAGTTTTTTCAATGTTTCGGTTTCTGTAGATCCCATTGATCGGTATAATCCGTGTTCTCCTTGAAAGCTTATCGCAGGCTGAGCCGAGCTTATCGATTTAAGCCGGAGCAATACTAAGATTCATATCAAATCAAGGTTTGCTCTAAAACTTTGGAAACCATGAAACGTCGAGACGCGGTGAGACGAAAATACTCTGTACATTAATATGTGTATTTATCGATTAGAAGGAACGTCGTGAACAAGCGCAGCATTTGTTTCATTTCTAATTTTGGAAGCCTTTAACAATATTATGACTCGGTATTAACAATGTATTTTGTGTACCTACGTTATTACAATTAAAACTCTTAATGACCCAACACGTTCTTAGATTTTGTTCTTAGATTCTGTACAAAGTTATACAACTCTTTGCTACCTCTCATCCGCTGAAAGTCTTTTATATAGAACAACGACTGGTGTAAGTATTAGTATTAGGCTTATTGCTTCTTTCTGTCTCAATATTCTACTAATGTTTGTCATCTTACGCATGACAGACTATAGTCTCATCTGTTCCGTTGCAAGTGGAAACAGTTTTAACAGTTGGGAACGATAAAACAGATAATGAAGACGATTATTACTAATTTACCATCTTTGGTAGAATTGATTATAAAAGTGCAATATGCAAGATTTTTTTATGTCGCTACTCATCCCCTAAGGGTTAACAGGGCATCTGCAATCAAAGGTAATGGATTCGTGGCTCACTAAACCGTCCCTGCGCAACATTGTTTGCACTTGCCATCGGTCAGTTCGTGCCAGGCGCCGACGTCCGCGGCCACCCCACGGCATCACGCATCAATGACACCGGTGCGAAAGTCGAAAAAAGACAAACACACATTTGATACAACATCTACCCCGAAATTCTATTAAGTGTATTTTATCGTTACGTGTATTTAGTTTTAAAACGGTGGGAAAAAAATTTTATAATATAGGAGTAGTAAGAACATTATTATCTGATTTCGAAAATAATAATGGTCTGAGTAACTAATATATAAGATTACACATTGCTGATCCTATAATATACATACATATAGTATTATGTTCCCCTTACCTTACTGCACTAATGTGTTGTTAAAATGTAAATAATTAATGTTTAAGAAAACATTAAATAATGTAGTTGTTTAATAGGTATATCTATATAAATAATTAAAGTATAACAAGATATAAAAAAGACACTAAAATACACCTAATTACTTGTAATAAAAATTAAATAACGAATACATTACATAAACATTTTACTTCACTATCATCAATGCCTAACGTCAGGAAGAGGCAAGCAGAAAATAATTATCAATTTCACCTATGAACATTACCAATTCTTATCAATTAGAAAAATATTATCTTTAAATAGTCCTTCAATGAAACGTGATTTATCCGTTTTGGGCCGATAATATTAACGGAGATCGGACCGGGGCTCGCAGGGGCACTCCTCGACCGGGACAGCGCAAGCCGCCGGATCAGTCCATAGCTGACCGCTGGATGCCAGTGACTAATGGATCTTAGTAGGTATTTAATGACATACCACGCAATGTTATAATATCATGGGTCCAGTTACTTAGTACAGAATGTGCTTGAATGATATCATTTAAAAAAACAATGAGAGAGTCTAGCGAAC
>DWEI01001080.1:0-17952 GCA_018245875.1 Mysoria ambigua | reverse complement strand
TAACCGGTGAATCGTGGGAATGTTCTGCATTCCTCTGCCTACCTCTTCGGGGATTACAGGCGTGAAGTTACGTTTATAATAATTGATTACTTTTAAAGTTTACACTACTCGTGCATGGTGATGGTATTACTATTAACTGCATTTGTTATTAAATATGTTGTGGTTAAATATGTATCGGTGTTGGTGTGTATGAACATTAATTTATTTCCTTAGAAAATATATTTTTATATATTTAAAAAACTTTTTCATCTTTTATACATTTCATGACATATACATGTTTTTCTAGTGTGATTCATTAACAGATACTCAACATATGTATATTATTGTCAGTTTACGTGTCCGCGCACTGGCCACTGCATCCCCGCGTCCTGGGTGTGCGACGGCGACGACGATTGCTACGACAAACAAGACGAAGCCGATTGCCCTCCAGTCTCTTGCCTCGCCAGTCAGTTCAAATGCGCTGACTTGAAGCAATGTGTCCAGGTGATTTAAAATTTAAAATTTCATTTTCGAAACAAATTTAAAAAGCTTCTAAAATCTTCAGATGTCAAGAACAACCGACCGCAACTTCAAACTCACGTGCAGTACCTATATCCAAATTCTATTCAGATTATTTCAGATCTTGCAATCGTAACTAGTACGGATACAATTCATCATCTTTGGTATCATCATAATATGAAAGTTGATCGTATATAATTAAACAGTTGAATAATGTTGTCTCCACATGAATTAAGAAAGCTTGAGCTTATCATTTGCCTCACTGACCAGATTTCGAAGCTAATATTGTGAACGCGATCGTATTTCAGGAAGCATATAAATGCGACGGCATACCGGACTGCAACGACGGCAGCGACGAGGCGGGCTGCCCGTCGCTGGCGCCGCACCAGTGCGCGCCCGACAAGCAGTTCCAGTGCGCGTCGTCCGGCATCTGCATACCGCGCACGTGGTATTGCGACGGTAATTTATTCGAATATGTTTAATACAACTTACAATGGTAACATGTGGTAATTCAGATAGCTTCACAGCTTTAAGACGAAAGGAATATTTAAGACAAAGTTTTTATTTTGGATACCATCATCTTATTGCAGTCCACTGCTGGAGATAGGCATATTGTTGTCTACACATACAAAAATCAAGTAGTAAGTACATAACGTAAGGAAAGTGAAATAATACAAAGTGACGCGCTGCGACAGGCACGCCGGACTGCGAGGACTTGTCTGACGAGCCGGCGGCGTGCGGCGCGGCGGCGTGCGGCGCGGGCCACTTCCGCTGCGCGTCGGGCCGCTGCGTGTTCAAGGCGTACGTGTGCGACGGCCGCGACGACTGCGGCGACGGCTCCGACGAGAGCCTGGAGCTCGCCTGCAAGCCGCCCGTCTTCAGGTACCGATACTGTCTCAAACTGCTGTCGTCTGTCCGTTCACCATTTATCTTATTTTGACACATTATATTTCATCTCAAAATAAATAGACATCAATAATTCACAATGATTAAATGTTACAGGTGCCCTTCAGGCCAATGGTCATGTCCAGGCGTCACCGGCAGGTGTGTCAACATTACGCAAGTATGTGATAACAATACTGATTGTCCCAACGGAGCGGACGAAGGACCGGGGTGTGACTTCGCCGAATGCGAACACAGATCAGGTCTGTGCTCAAATGACTGCAAACAGACACCGAGCGGACCACTTTGTCTATGTCCAAGTGGGGAGGAATTGGAACCAGATGGATTCACTTGTAAAGACATCGACGAATGCAACCCGCCAGGCCTCTGTTCACAAACGTGTACAAACACGAAGAGGTCCTATTTCTGTGGATGTGTTGAAGGATACCAATTGGCCGGCGATAAACATTCTTGCAAGGCAAATAATCACTCAAGCGCCTTCTTGATAATATCTAACAGGCATTCTATATTAGTGGCAGATTTAAATGAACAGGGACTGGAAAGGGTACCAATAAATGTAGAGAATGTTGTTGCGACTGCGTCGAATATGCACACGGGTACGATATTTTGGTCTGACATGAAGTTGAAGAAGATATCTCGATTGGACCGTGGCAGCGAACCGCAAGTGATTATCTCCACAGGTTTGGACCTAGTCGAAGGTTTGGCTTATGACTGGGTAGGTGGCAATATATACTGGTTGGACAGCAAACTGAACACGATTGAAGTAGCTAAAGAAGACGGTAGCGCTAGAACTGCTCTAATGAGTGGCAATATAACTCAGCCGAGGGGAATGTGTTTAGATCCTGCACCAAATGCGAGGTGGCTGTTCTGGACCGATTGGGGAGAAAATCCTCGTGTCGAAAGAGTTGGAATGGACGGAACCCAACGCATGGCTATTATTACAACAAAAATTTACTGGCCCAATGGTTTGACGTTAGACACAGCGACACAGAGAGTTTATTTCGCCGATTCTAAATTGGATTTCATAGATTTCTGTTACTACAACGGCACAGGGAGGCAGCAAGTGCTAGCTGGCAGTCACTATCTTCTGCATCCACATTCTCTGACATTATTCGAAGACACATTATACTGGACCGACCGTCAACTGAATAGAGTTTTATCGGCTCATAAATTTTTCGGAACAAATCAAACTGTCGTGTCACATTTAATATCGCAGCCTCTGTCGATTCATGTGCACCATCCGTCCCTTCAGCCACAGTATCCTTCTCCATGCGGAAAAGATTCTTGTCAGCATCTTTGTTTGCTAAGTCCGAATATGACGATCGGATACACATGTATGTGCAAGCCTGGATTCAAGTTGTTACCAGATGGAAAATGTATTGAAGGTAATCGTTTATTTGATACTTTAATGATTATGCATATTCAAATATTTTTTATGCTAAAGCAAAGTAATTTCAACTTATGTGTATCCTAATTATAAATTATTACATTTCCAGAGGAAACCTCATATTTAATGGTATTGAAAGGATCGCAAATTATTGATCTATCTACGGACGGGTCGGGAAGAGCTGGACAATTACCACCCGTAGTTGGAATTCAAGGTATGGATGACTCTAAATGTTAAAACATTAGCCATTGTTGCTAATAAATCTAATGTAGTAATAAATATGTTTGCAATGTTGTTTTTTTAGGCGGTGTCCAGTTAGACTACGACCGACAAGGCCATATGTTGTACTGGCTTCAAGCGATATCTGGAGACAGCGACGATGAAAATTGTACCGTGTACAGCATGCCGTATGGGGGCGGTAACAAGGTCGAGTTCTTTGGGCAGGATTCCGGCATCGTAGGCGCGCCCTCTGCCATCGCCTTCGACTGGCTCGGTCGCAACCTTTACATGGCCAACAGGGTCGCCGGTAACATTGAGCTGATAAGAGTGGACGGCAAAGTTAAATATAGAAGTATTGTGCTAGCAAACGATGGGAACAAATTTTCAGTGGCTAAGCCTAAGGGATTGTGCTTGGATCCTACAGAAGGGTAAGTGAATAACTAACTAGCCTAAATATAAATTTTTGCTCAAAAAAATTGTATATGGTATTCAAAGCTACCAGTTACTTTTATATAATTAATTTGTTTTATTTTTCAGTAAAATATACTGGTCTGACGAAGGCGGATTTGGAGTACCAGCTAAAATTGGCAAAGCTAACATGGATGGATCGTATCCAGTCATCTTAGTCGATAGTATCGAGAGGCCAGAAGCAGTAGCTATTGATATCGAGAAAAAGATAGTCTATTTCAGTACACAATATCCAGCCAGCGTCAACAGCGTTAACACTGAAGGCAACGACAGGAAGACCATTCTTAGCGAACATAATTCTATCTCTTACCCCAAAGTTATTGCAATATTAGATTCAAGACTGTATGTTCTTGATCCGCGACACGAAAAAATAATTAAGGCTGATCTACCGAATGGAGACAATATTAAAGTGATATTAGATAACGAAAGCGATTTGAAATCATTAACTATATTCCAAAAGAGAAAAGTGATGCACCATCCATGCGCCCAGAATAATGGAGGATGCGAACAAATTTGCATTCCTAGTGAAGGAGGGTCACGAGTTTGCGCCTGTTCACTAGGTTACAGGAAAGAAATGGAAGTTAACTGTGTGCCGTATAAGACATTTGCGGTTGTATCTCAGTTAGATCTTATTCGCGGATACAGTTTAGAGCAAAGCGCTGAAGCTATGGTACCCGTAACTGGATTGGGTCATCATATCTTACACGTCGATGTTCATTTCGCCGATAACTATATATACTGGGTTGAATTCAATAGAGGACAATGGAATGGTATATTCCGTATCAGGCCTAATGGCACTGACCTGGAACATGTTATTAAAGATGGCATCGGAAGTAACGGAATCCGTGGATTGGCCGTCGATTGGGTTGCTGGTAATTTGTACTTCACAAATGTCTTCCCACATGAAAATTATGTGGAGATGAGTTGGCTTGATGGATCAAATAGGAAGGTGCTAGTTAAAAAGACCATGGATGCACCGAGAGAACTAGCAGTGAACCCATTGAAGAGGTTGCTTTACTGGATAGACTATGGTCAGTATCCTCGCATCGGAAAAGCTTACCTTGATGGTAGCAACTGGCAAACACTTGTCAGTTCTGGTATATCAAACCCAAGAGACTTGACCATAGATATGTTAACTCATGATGTTTACTGGGTCGATTCCAAATTGGATCAGATTCAAAAGATTTCGTATAATGGCGGGAACAGACAACTTATCAGGTCAAATCTTCCAAATCCGATGGGTATTGCTATACATACGGGAAGTGTTTATTGGGTTGACAGGAATTTACAGACAATCTACAAGGCATCCAAATTACCAGGAAACATGTCAGTCCCTGAAAAGTTGCGTACAAATCTACCAAAGCTCCGTGATATCGTCATATTTGATATTAATAACCAACCCACAGATGATAATAATCCGTGTCGTAAACTTGGAAACGGTGGATGCGATCAACTTTGCTTCAGCTATCCGCCAGAAGCAAACAAAGGTTACACTCATAGATGTGAATGTGCCACAGGTGAAATATCAGCTAGCAATCCAAAGAAATGTGATGTTGTAGACGAATATCTTGTCTTTACGACTAGAACTGAAATCCGGGCTGTAAATTTGGATCCAAAATCGACTGGAGTCCCATTTAAACCTATTGGAAATCTAACAAACGTTGTAGGTGTCGAATTTGATTATGCTGATAACAAATTATTCTTCACGCAAATTCGCCCATGGGCTAGAATAGCTTGGATGACTGCCAATAATCCAATTGCTGCCAATATACAAAATATTATTAGCAAAAATATCAACCCTGAAGGTATCTCATACGACTGGACTCAAAGAAAAATCTATTGGACTGACAGCTCTAATAACTCAATTTATGCAATGAATCTTGATGGAACTGAAATGGTTATGATTGCAAGAGTAGAACGACCTAGGGCTATAGTCGTAGATCCTTGCAATGGAACATTGTACTATACTGACTGGGGTCGTTTTGGAACTTCCGGTAAAATATATAGAACTACTATGGCAGGGTCTTTAAAGAAAGCTATCATTGACAAAGATTTGTCTCAACCTAGTGGTCTTACAATTGACTTTGACGAGAACATGCTCTATTGGACTGATGCTGTCCGTGAAAAGATTGAACGTTCCAAATTAGATGGATCAGACCGAGAGGTTTTAATATCTGCCACAATCTATCCTTTCGCCATAACGGTCTTCGGCGATTATATTTACTGGACTGACTTACAATTACGAGGAGTTTATCGAGCCGAGAAACATACAGGAGCTAATATGGTTGAAATGGTTAAAAGGCTGGAAGATTCACCTAGAGATATTCATGTTTACAGCACCAGCAGACAGAAATGCCAAAAGAATGCTTGTAATATTAGCAACGGTGGTTGCGCTCAAAGTTGTCATCCAGCGCCAAACAATTCCGTGGAATGCAAATGCGACGACAATACTAAGCTTGTCAACGAAGGTCGGATGTGCGTAGCTAAGAATATTACGTGCGATCCTAGTAAATTCTTTTGCGCAAATGGAAAATGCATCAGTCGAATGTGGTCTTGTGATGGAGACGATGATTGCGGTGATAACACCGACGAAGACAAAAATTACTGTGCCTATCATTCTTGTTCACCGAATGAATTCCGGTGCAATAATGGTAGGTGTATATTTAAATCGTGGAAATGTGACCACGAAAACGACTGCAAAGATGGTTCAGACGAAGAAGGATGCGTTTATGCTCCATGCGAAGAGGGAGAATTCACATGTCTCAATTCTCGCTGTATCGCGATGTCGCAGGTGTGCAATGGCATAAATGACTGTAAGGATAACATCACATCAGATGAGACTCATGAGCGCTGTCCTAGGAATACCACGTGTCCACCTAACCATCTTAAATGCGAGAAGACCAACATTTGTGTAGAGCCATATTGGCTATGTGATGGTGACAATGATTGCGGTGACAATTCTGACGAAGATCCGCTCCACTGCGCACAGCGAACTTGCCCACAAAATAGCTTCCGTTGCCCGAATCATCGTTGCATTCCTGCTACTTGGTATTGTGATGGAGATGACGACTGTGGTGATGGTGCTGATGAACCACCAGAATATTGTCGCTCGGAAGGCAGAACTTGTTTTGGGGACTTGTTCACCTGCGATAATGGAAACTGTATACCGAGGATATATATATGCGATGGGGATAACGATTGTCTCGATAACAGTGATGAAGATGATAGGCACCAGTGCAACGAAAGAAAATGTGACTCTGAAACTGAGTACACGTGTCAGGAAAATAAATTCTGGGGACGAGCTCAATGTATTCCCAAAAAGTGGCTTTGTGACGGTGACCCGGACTGTATTGACGGTGCTGATGAAAACTCTACTATCCATCATTGCTCCACACCGACGCCATGTTCCGAGGATCAGTTCCAATGTAACAACGGTAGATGTATCAATGTTGGATGGGTATGCGACCATGATAATGATTGTGGAGATGGTTCAGATGAGGGAAAACATTGCAACACACAGTACAAACAATGTACGGACCAAGAATTTAAATGTCAGAACTTTAAATGTATACGACACCACTTTAGATGTGATGGAGAAGATGATTGTGGTGATCATTCGGACGAAGTTGATTGTGCGAAACAAAACAAAACTTGTCCTACCGGCCAGTTTAAATGTAACAACGATCAATGTATTGACAACAGATTGGTTTGTAACAAGGTGTCTGATTGTTCCGATGACTCTGATGAACCTGCACACTGTAATGTAGATGAGTGCGCTAAATTAGAAATCAACCAATGTGGTCACAAATGTATTGATACACTGACTGGTTATTATTGTGATTGTAATCAAGGATATAAATTACTCGGCGATGGTAAAGCTTGTGCAGACATAGATGAATGCGTCGAAACACCTGGTGTTTGTTCACAACGTTGTTCAAATACACCTGGATCATACTACTGCAAGTGTAATGACCAATACTATGAAAGAGAACCTGATGAACATACTTGTAAAAGGAAAGACAACATTACAGCTTGGGTCATTTTTACCAATAAGTACTATGTCAGGAACATGTCTACAGACGCTTCTCTTTACAATCTCGTACACCAAGATCTTATGAATGTTGTGGCAATCGACTTTGATGTCAAAGAACAAAAAATGTACTTTGCTGACGTTTCTGCTAAAACTATTTATAGATCCGATTACACCGATCCCAATCCAAATAAAGAAGTTGTTATACGACATGACTCTCACGGATTAGAAGGTATTGCTGTTGACTGGATTGGAAGAAAACTTTATTGGCTAGATAGGCATTCAAAAAATTTGGATGTTTCTGAACTGGATGGTACTAGACGTAAGACTTTGAAAACGGGTATTGCTGACCCTCGAGCGATTGTTGTACATCCAGGTACCGGATATTTGTACTACACTTCATGGCACCTTCAGGCCTATATTGGAAAAATGGGCATGGACGGCTCTAACTTTACAGCTATTTTGAACTGGGAAGATGACATCGCCTGGCCAAATGCTTTAACTATCGATTATTTTACTGACAGAATATACTGGGCTGATGCTCACTTAGATTATATTGGTTCTGCTGATTTGGAAGGTAGACATAGACATGTTGTTTTATCAGGAAATAAAGTTCCTCACGTTTTCGCGTTGAGTTTGTTTGACGATGAAATTTATTGGACAGACTGGAATCTCAAAGCAATAAGTAAAGCAAATAAACATTCCGGTGAAAATCTGACTACCCTTAGAAATACAACGCACCGTCCTTACGATATTCATGTCGTGCATCCGTTGCGACAACTATTTTATCCTAATCCATGCGGTACTAACAACGGCGGATGTTCGCATCTTTGTCTCTTAGCCCCACCTCACGAATCAAGTTACTTAAATATCGAAGGCTATGGTGAAGAAGGTGCTACTACGTATAAATGTGCTTGTCCCAATCAATTCTACTTAGCCCGAGACATGAAAACATGTATAGCTAATTGTACCGACGGTCAACACAGATGTAACGGACGAGATGAAAAATGTATACCCTGGTTCTGGAAATGCGACGGCGAGAAAGATTGTATGGATGGTTCAGATGAACCCGACACGTGTCCAGTTAGGCATTGTAGAGCCGGATCTTTCCAGTGTAAGAACACCAATTGCACCCCTGCTGCTACTATCTGCGATGGTACCGATGACTGCGGAGATGGAAGCGATGAAGCCCAGTGCGCACATAACTGCCCAATATTAGAATTCAAATGTAAAACTAGTGGCCGCTGTATTCTTGACAGTTGGAAGTGTGATGGTGATACGGACTGCAAAGACAATAGTGACGAAGATCCAGCAATGTGTCACAATAGACCGTGCAACACCGATACTGAATTCTCCTGCAAAAATGGTCGATGCATTCCGAAACTCTGGATGTGTGATTTTGACAACGACTGTGGGGACGACTCCGATGAACCAGCTTACATGTGTCGGCAGAAGAATTGTACGACTGGATGGAGACGTTGTCCGGGTCAATCTAACTACCGTTGCATACCCAAATGGTTGTTCTGCGATGGTAAAGATGACTGTAGAGATGGTTCCGATGAGCTACCTGAAAATTGTCCAACTTGCAATAGCGAAACAGATTTCACATGCGATAATAAACGTTGTATACCGAAACAGTGGCTCTGCGACTTTACCGACGATTGCGGCGATGGAAGCGACGAATCTGAAACTGTTTGCCAGCATAAGTACAGAGAATGTTCCGAGTCAGAATTCAAGTGTGGAAATGGTAAATGTATTTCGTCCCGTTGGAGATGCGACCACGAAGATGATTGTGGAGATAATACGGACGAATTGGATTGTGGCGGCTTTAAGTGCAAGAACGGAACATTCCAGTGTAAATCAGGACACTGTATTGCTGCATATTTCCGATGTGATGGCGACAGAGATTGCAGGGACTTATCTGATGAAATTGGGTGTCCACCGAGATTCCCTGGGGGAAGATATTGTCCTGAAAGCCGGTAAATATAGTTCTTAAATTTATACAGATATATATTTCTCTCTGTTGAAAACATACTAATAGGTTACTCTTGCAGGTTCCAATGTGCAAATAACTTATGCGTATCGCAATCAGATCTGTGTGACGGCACGGACGACTGCGGCGATGGCTCGGACGAAGCTAGCTCTATTTGTACAAACTTCAACTGCGATACGTTACGGCGATTCCATTGCGATAACCATCGTTGCGTACCTAGGTAACAATTTTTCTAATTAAAATTTTCTTGTTATTGTTTTTAGTAATGATTCGTAGTTTGAATTTACATATAGCAGAAGGCTCACCGTAGAACGTAAACGTATCTGGTGAAATATAGGGATATATACTTCTCTGCTTAGCTCCTTAGGGATTACAAGCGTGATTTTACGTTTTACTCTCCAATGAATTATTATTATTCCAATGCTGCGAATCAACGGAATGAATGTTTGAATTCAATAGTAATAACATTGACGGAAAACTTCAAATAATCACAGATACCAAGTGTGTGACGGCGTGGACAACTGTGGCGACGGCTCTGACGAGAACAACATGACGCTGTGCGCGGCGCGCGCGCGTCCGTGCGACCCGCTCACGCAGTTCCAATGCGCGAATCGCCGCTGCGTGCCGCGCGCCAAGCTCTGCGACCTGGCCGACGACTGCGGCGACGTGTCCGACGAGCGCGGCTGCCACCACGCCATGACCTGCTCGCCGCAGGACAAGGGTGATTGCTCTTTGCTTATGCCATGCTCATGGCATGAACATGTTGTTACACATTTTGAATCTCGTGAAATATAAGGGTTTTTTGTTTTTCAATGTAATCAAAGTTCAGCTCTAACTATCAAACAGTAGTTATAAAAAGTGGGAAACTATATTAGATTATGATTTTGGAAAGCTTAAACTCGAGATGTAAAATTTTAAATGTTATCGATTACAGGCGGTTGCGAACATTTCTGCACAAACTTGACGATGGTGGGCGGTGGTCCCGGCGGCTACATCTGCACGTGCTTCCAAGGCTGGATAATCTCGGCCGCAGACAGCAAGAAGTGTGTGGACGTGGACGAGTGCGCGGCCGGCACGCACCACTGCTCGCAACTCTGTACCAATCTTAACGGCAGCTTCAGTTGCAGCTGCCGCAATGGATTCAAGTGAGCTCCACTACTTTAATATTGTCGAAACTATCACGAACCTGTAGACTGAGTAGACCAGATACCATCAACAGATTATAAATATTTCCCGAGTAATAATAGTTTGTCTATCTAATAAGGTATATATTGAGGTACTCTTATGAAAATTATAGACATACCTTGGATGTGTCTTATACCCCTTATTATAAAATTTATATTCTTATTATAAAATTATCCTGGAATAAGATATATAATTTTTATTTTAATTGTAAAATACATATTTTTCATATTACAGATTAGCCGACAATTTATCAGGCGTTTGTAAAGCACTTGATGGCGATGTGGTTCTTATGTTTGCTAACGGACCAGAAATACGCGCGTTTGCTCAAGAAAAGAACGAGGAATTTGGTATTATCGCATCAGAGAAGAGAATCGAAGCTTTGGACTACGATCCTAAACAAGAAATGATCTTCTGGGCGGACAGCTACGACAAGACAATCAAACGTTCGTACATGATCAATGCTTTGGAAGGACAAGTTAAAAGTGGATACGCTCAGGATCTGAACATGAAAGGCAATGCTAAACCGACGGCCATTGCAGTAGATTACATTGGGGATAATTTGTATTGGACCGAAGTAGATAGAACTGGATCGAAACCGAGGGGCCGAGTCATGGTAGCGCGAACCGACGGCAGATACAGGCGGGCGTTGGTTTCCGCTGGCATCGAAAGCCCTACATCGCTGGTACTCGACCCACAGATGGGTAAAATGTTTTGGGCGGATGCGGGCTCAGCACCGAAGATCGAAACGGCTTGGATGGACGGTTCTAAGCGAAGACCTATTATTACTGAAAATATACGACACCCCACGGGCTTAACTATCGACCAAGGAATGGATCACGTAATCTATTGGGCCGATACTAAATTGAATACAATAGAGATGATGCGCCACGATGGATCCAACAGAAAGGTGATTTTAAAGGGCGACCTTCTCAAACATCCACTATCTTTGGACGTGTTCGAATCTTCACTTTACTGGGTGACGCGGGACACCAACGAATTAATCAGACAAGACAAATTCGGAAGAGGAGTGCCGTTCGTCATTTCTAAAGATCTAGTCAATCCTTCCGCTGTAAAAGGTAAGCGATTCTTAGATTATTTTTAAACTGGTTCGTTAAAAAAAGTGCGTTCAATCAGTAGGGATAGTTTAATCTGAGGATAATCAAGTAAGACCATGAATTAACACATTTGTTCTGTCCGCAGTGTGGCACCCTGCGCGGTACAACTCGTCGGGCGCGGCGCGCGCGGCCTGCACGCGCTCGGCCTGCTCGCACCTGTGCCTGGGCGTGCCGGCCGGCCGCCGCTGCGCCTGCCCCGACATGCTGCAGCCGCCCAAGCGCGCGCAGGACCGCGCCTGCGATGCCGGTGCGTATCGCGTTCTGACGACACACTCTGGACTTGCAATATGATTACACATCTAATGTTACAATTGTTAATTAATGAATTGTTACTGATTTATTATGTACGTTGCACAGCGGTGGAACCCGAACGGCCACTACCGCGGATTTGCCGATGCGAGAATGGTGGACGCTGTTTGGAGGGCGAGGACGGCGAGCTCAAATGCGCGTGTATCAACGGGCTGGGCGGGCCCGTGTGCGCCGCCGCCGCCGCCGCCACGGCCGGCCGCGCCGCCTCGCCCGCCGCCGTCGTGGTGCCCGTGCTGCTGGTGCTGCTGCTCGCCCTGGCTGCGCCGGCTGCCTGGTTTATTATTAGGAAGAGACCGTTGTGAGTATTTATTATTTGGCCAATTAACATTCGATAATAAATACATGCCATTGCTACTAATATATGTATCTCTAGCGTTATTTGTAAGAACCATAATAACACCTTAACGTTCCGTAGCGGTAAGGGTGGCGGGCTAGGCAGCCTGGCGTCGTCGCAGAGCGTGTCGTTCCGCGCTGGCTCCAACGTGGAATTCGGAGGCCCGGCGAGCGGCGCGGCGAGCGGCGCGGCGGGCGGCGCGGCGGCCGACGCATACTCGCTGGAGGTGCCGCGCAAGGGGCGCGACTTCAGCAACCCTATGTACGAGGCAGTGACGCGCGCCACCGCCGAGGGACAGCCCGAGCCGCCGCTACGTTAGTACATTTTATTTTAATATGTAGAAACGGTTCGAGCCCTCAGTCGTATCACAATGACCGTAGATACAGAAAGTTTAAAATTTAACAAATATCACAATTTGTATGAAACCCAAAGGTTTCCATATCTTAATATCTGTAGTGATTCATTAATTTCTTCAGTAGCAGAAGACTGAGATAGATAATAGTAATGCATTGTTTTTTATTACGTTATTATTTTTTTAGAAAGACGAACTTCTTTATAAGTAATTTTTTATTCATTAAATTAAGCATATTTTGATTACATGGTGACTCATCGGTAGATGTTTACTTTTGATAGGTTGTGTAGATCTGTAGAGGTTGTATTGTAGTTTACCATAGAACAATTGAGCATTTCCGAGGTTTCGACTGACGTTCGCTGAGTGCAGCGGGCGGTAGGCGCCGAGTGCTACTCCAGATGTATGAGCACGAGCGTGTTGCAGCGGGGCTGTACGAGGTGCCGGCGGAGGTGCGCGAGAAGACGCAGTCGGGCACGCTGTCGGCGGCGCCGCGCGCGCCGCCCGCGCGCCGCCGCGCGCTCGACCCCGCGCCCGACACCGGCGCCGACACGGCGGGGCTGGTGCGCGAGGACCGCGACGCCTGAGCGCCGCGCCCTCGTTCCTCGCCACTTCTACACGTTTCTTTCGATCGTTCCTCATTTCCATCCGATTGTACGTTGTCGATGTATTCGGATTCTCGTCGTGGACGGTTTCCTCCTTCGCTGCTCTCCTGTTAATTTCATTGTAGATTTTCGCCTTCTCCGTCGACTCTACGTCGCCGATTTCAAATTGCCGCGAGGCCGTACTTACGTGTCGGTGGTCCGCTCGCTCGTTGCTCTGTCCGTGGCCCGAGCTGTCGAGCCCCGACGGTTAAACATATCGTCGCATGACATACGAGTGGAGATGTATGTGTAGTTCGAGGCGATCTCTGAGGCGAGCCTCGCATGTACGTTCCGGTACATTCCCTGATGTGTGAGGTAGAACGCTGGATCTCGGAAGACTTCGGTGGTGTGAAAATCGCAGAAGGACCCCGAGGGACCGGTACCTTCCTATATCGTGTATAAAAGTTGAATTAGAAGTAATGAATTAGTACATAAATAAATAATTTAGGAATTGTTGTGCAGCGTTACGCGTCTGGTATAGATTCATTTGACAATAAGACATACATACTGTTTAGAAAATAATTTATTTATTTTGTTTTAAGACTATGTAAAATATAGCTATGTTGTGTTTTATAATTGTCTATTAAACGGTGAAAAACGAAGATATTTTGTGGAATCTTTGACAATTTGCCATAAACATGTGAGATAATATTTCTGTTGTTTAATGTTAAAGTAATGAATATCGATGTCAATTTTGTTTGTTAAATAAATACCTATATTGTAAATATGTGCGTTCGGCCTTGTGATGTACATTTGATAGTCGAAATTTTATTTATACTGTTTATACATACTATAAAATAAATGTAACTATATGATAGACGGAATCCTCTGTGAGCATAAGCATCACAAACATTTTTATAATATATACGACCACAAGGCACACTTGATAAATTTGAATATATTATCTATACATAAAATGTAAAAAGTATAAATCTGTCAATATAAAGAGTAAGGAGATGACATATTTTTGTATTGGGATTATTGTAGTTATTAGTTGTCCTCTGACTATAGTCGAAATATTGTGTAAAAATAAATTAAATATTGAATATTATGCCTTATTATTGTGTCAGATATTTTCAAACTTTACTCTGTTAGTAATGACACCAAGTCATACTTTATAATACATAGTAACGGCGAAGTAGCCTAAATGGATTACTACGGCTACACATCACTCGAGATTAGTATTTCTGCATACAAATCACAAAACCCGAGACTTGTTTTTTCAATCATCATTTAATAATTAATCACCGGTTATTAAGTCCGGTTATTAAGTAAGAAAAATCCAATAGCGCTTACCCTGGGATTCGAACCCGGGACGTCTCCATCAGCGGTCGTATTAGCAACCACACGACCACAGGAGGAAATCAACCTATATTTCTCACGTCCGCCTCTATGTAAGACTCAATCGAGCTTCGCATTAGTAACTGAAATGATTTTTTGCATTGTATTGCGGTTCGAAATTAGAAATTAATTTTCGGTAATAAATAAAAAGCGTTACCCGTGTGAGCGTCAAACACCTTTGAGGATATGTTGGAAACTCTCTTACCGTTATTTTACTTCATCTAAAGCAAGCAACTGATATTTAACTGACTAATATATGGCTCAGAATATTTTAAGGTGTTTACTAGTACTTCAAAACCCGGACGGTTTGATTAGGAGGCTAAATTCCACAATCAACAGGTTATAGCTTAAACGCGATTACGAAGCACCAAAAAATCGGTAAAAAATTATATCACATGAAAAATGTTGAAAAATAACTTTTATTGGCCGAATAAAAACTTTTCTTGGTTGTTTATTAATTATCAAATTTATCTAGGCATATGTATTTTTCATTTTATTTTAATAGCTGTTAAGATAGAGGACATGAGAGCGATTCAAAATGATTAGTGCAAACATTGCTTTTCGCGCTATTGCTAAAAATCTTGTCGGCGCGTCGTTTGAATCACTTTCTTAAAAAAGACAATTATTTAATTGTAGTTTACAAATAAAATACAAGTAATGAATTCATTAAAGAACTTATAAATATAAATTTGAATTTTAAGAAAAGTCAAGTAACAAATTCTTTACTGCCAGTAGCGCACAATTATAAGGCGGGAAAAGAACGAGATGACTTAATCTATAAGTATAGAGTTAATCGTTCATTGTAACCCTAAAATAAATTATTAAGCAACCTGAACGTTCAATAGCTAAGAGTGACACTTATTTAGATTGCGTTAAACACGCGTGTCCAAATTTATCAGTGTAACGAAATCGTTAACCATAAAGTTACCAACTTCACTAGAAACAGTACGTCAAATAGCATCTAGTTGAAAGAAGAACTAACAGACAGCGATAATGGAACTCGGGGGCATTATCTTATCAAATAGGTCGACGGTGGCACGTCACTTTACAACAGCTGATATCCGCCATGCGCCTCGTAATATGAGTTTAAGTAATAGTTACGTGATGTTTACTGTGCTTTGTTCGAGTTAATAACCTCGATAAGAAGTTGAAACTAAGAAGCTAGTCACGATAGTGAAGTGGTAAGTGCTATCCTGTGTTTTCGTAATTAGAAGGTTTAATTAGCATTCACAACAACGATTCAAAGTAAATTAATGAAAATGCATTGTAATTTAAATTAAATTCATATTAACTTGTAGTAAACTAAGAATGTACGACATTTCTCATACTGCAATTGTTGTTTGATACAATGTTCTTCTGAAGGATGTATTAACATTAGTATTTCGATAACGTTTTCAAATATTTAGATATATCAAAACATATCGGTTTTAAGAATATATAAAACATTATCGTTAGTTTGTTACACGAAAAAAATATCAATTGTAAACTAACAAACTAGATTATTCAGCTTACGCTCTCAAAACACAGATGTCTCTCAAAGCGCAGTTCATAATACTAGCTGCAGAGAGTTGACGTCGTTCCCAATGATAGTTTCCAACAACTGGGTCTATTCATTTCCCCTATATGCCACCGTCTCCATCGCCTAGAGACAGAATGACGGAAATAGTTACCGCTATCGTATACGACATGTTGAACTTGCGTCATTTATAAACATATGCCATTTTCACGATATTCCAAAATGGCATTGAGTTATTCGAACACCGTTCATAAATAAATAATTGCTAATGGAACTTA
The DNA here is from genome assembly GCA_018245875.1 of Mysoria ambigua. Lineage (NCBI taxonomy): Eukaryota > Metazoa > Arthropoda > Insecta > Lepidoptera > Hesperiidae > Mysoria > Mysoria ambigua. Next base: position 1,383 of record DWEI01001080.1, on the reverse strand, counting down.
GCCAAACTCTTTACACGAATGTAGTTGTATGCATCCAGAGTAACACCTTATTACGCTTACTATATCTATTTGTGAGTGAATACTAAAACATACACAAACGTTACGCATAGAATGAATTCCTGTAGTGATTGCGTATATTTATGTGAATGAAAGAAATACCAACCATTTTTCATCTATTCTTTTATTCAGACTACTTCATTGGTCAAGGGGTGGAAAGAGAGATTGAATTGAGAGGTCTTTGATTCGATCCCCGGGCATTCTACTACTGAGTTTTTGTATCTCGTCATTTCTAGCGGTAGGTCGAAGTCTGAACTTGTACCTACCCAGTGCATTTCAATAGGCTCATTTGAATTCCAAGATGGGACGTATAACGTAATTGGAGAATGAGGGCGTGTATCAAGTATACTTCCTCGTGTACCTGCTTTGGGAAGACCCAGACGTCGTTTTACGTTTTTTCTCTTGTTCATCTTAAATATTACAAATATCGCAATTATAAATATAACAAACATGATATACATGAGATATACACAATAGTTTTTGTTAATTTGTATTTATATGCTTTAATAGCTTTCCTTCGAGTATAAACGACACCTTATATCTACTTATAAAGAACACAGTATTAGTTGCAGGATTTTAATTATCTGTTATAAAAGCAAAATGTTAAACATTATTTTCAAGCTCTTGATGGTTTCGATATTAGGCACGTGTCACACTGCAGAGTGAAAAGAATTAAAGACATCGTTTGCTGGAAAATATAACATGGAGATCATTACAAGTTGTCGTTTAGCAGTTGGTTCTCACGTTCGCTCCATACGAGACACCAAAAAGATGGGCAGCGTCTGCGAATTATTGAATCGTGGGTGTTTCGTAATCCGCACCTGTTTTCCGGCAATTCAACCCAACACAGTGAAATACATAAGCTTATTCGATTCATGTCCTAACTATGCAATCTTCCATACGCCAACCATGTAACATTCGACTATACTCTTTCCTTTCCTATCTAGGATTCCCTATAAATAGTCATCTTATGTAACAGGACAGAATACGAGTAGACAGAGGTCTTATTTATAAGAAAGAAAGGACTTCCCCACAATGTTAAAATAACCCTAAGCAAAGTCTGCGAATCTCAATTTTAAAGCGGTGTTCTTATTGTCTAACTGAATGCTTGTTTACATTTGTTATCATGCGTTCACTCTTCCTTTAGGATCATGTACATTACACCATTTGCTGAATTTTGTAGCTTTTGTTTTGATCTTTTGACACGCACATGTGACAAATAAATTGTGTATTTTGAAAATAGACCATCACTTTCACACACACTAGGAATCTTTCACAACACAATTTTTTCTGCAGTGTTCTCTAAAGCATCTAAAGTCTTCCACC
>DWEI01001079.1:0-17958 GCA_018245875.1 Mysoria ambigua | reverse complement strand
ATCTTGACTGGGTCAGAAGGAAAAGATTTACTTGACGGATGACAGTATTAACTATGGCACTGTGGCTCTGTAGTCTACGCCTACGGTTTATGCTTAAAAAGCACTTCAGACCGGCTTTATTGTAAACTTGGATATTATATTACAGAATAGAAAAATACTGTATTTTTTCCTAAAGTTCTTATAGTATATTGTTACCAATAAATAATCCTTTGAAGACATTAATATTACTTTGCAGGAAAATGCAAAGGATCGCGTAAAAGGGCGCCCTTCTTAAATTACAAATTTCACTCTAACTACAATATTAAATACTTCAACACTTATAAGATACCGAATACAACATAATTGCGAACAAACACTTAATACTTATTTCAATAAATAAGCTATTAATATGTTTTTCCTACTAAACTAAATAATGTTACCGCTTTCTTATGGTTTTTGGCAGTTATATTGAAAACAAATGAAAACCAGTATATTTTTGTATTTAGAAATCTAAACACCAAGCCAGTAACAGAGACATTAAAAAACTTTATTTTACGTTAGTCTTAAAGTAATTTTTAAATTTCTCGCAGTGTAATTAAAAAAAATTGATCAGTGCAAATAATGGAAAATGAATCATGTCTTGCGTTATGCTGAATCTTTGTAAACATGTGGTTAAATATGAAAATTTTGAAGTCTCGTAGAAATTAAAAACCATTTGTGTTAATTGTAAATAATGTTCAATTTTGTGGATTCTGATTCTAATCACAAATCTTATAAAGTTAAACTGAACGTTAAGTATTGGAGCCGGCAACTTAATTATGTATTACCCCCTGTAATAGGTAAATGTATTTAATTTATGAATTTTTCGACGTTTACAATTGTAACAATCGGATTGAGAAGGTAATAATGTAGAAGCTATCATAGATGTATTAAACTGACTGGAATAGGATAATATCATTGGAAAAAATCATTTTACCAAATGCTTTAATTACTTTTTATAAGGAAATTTGATACCTATAAAAATAGTTAAAAACTGAAGTAATCAGCGCTTCTTTATGTTAAGGAAAGAACTTAATTAAATAATATCGCGTAGGCGAGTACCAACAACGGTTTATAATTACATTGAATTTTAGAATTAAAAAAAAAATACTGTAGCGAATGCAAAGTTGATTATCCAGAAGTTAAAAAACAAAAATTATTAAAATCTTTATTTTATGAAAATATTCTTAATTTTCATAAAATATTCTTTATTTTACGAAATTATACGAATTATGAAATTTTATTTTCCTTAAAAATATGTCTATACAAAAGAAATAACATTGATATATTGTGGTACAAATATTAACATAAAGTTGTATGTATATTTGAAACAATTTTACTGGAAAAAAAGTGGTGTACCATACGGGGGACACACATTCGTTTCGTCATGTATTAGTTCTTTCTTCAGTTCGATATTATAGTTATTGAATTTATGTTGTTGATGAACTACGGGATCACCTTTACATATATATCAGTGACGTAATGAATCGTCTTAATAAGCATTAATAAAATTAAAATAACTTGCCAGATGTATTTTGAAGATCAAAATATATATTATACATCTTATTACTTACTGTTGCCTAATACTATATTCTTGATCTAGAGTCATATTATACAAGTTTTCAAAACTTAAAAAGTTTTTGGCAATTGTCTTTCAAAAAACATGTGTAGTCTGTGGAGTTTTCGCGTTGCCGCTTTGGATTGATAGTTACGAGTTCTTGGATTGCGTTAAGTCGAATGTTGTATAGGTTCGGTCCGTAGTCAGCGCTTAGGTTCGATTTACTAAGTATTAAGACCATATTTCCCTGGGCATTCTTTGCCTGTCAGACTATTATTTTGTGTAGGAGTGCTACAATAGCTTCATTATGTCTACAGACTTTTATATACGATACTATGTTGGCCACAAAGGAAAGTTTGGTCACGAATTTTTGGAATTTGAGTTTCGCCCGGATGGTAAACTTCGTTACGCTAATAACTCTAATTATAAAAATGACACTATGATTCGCAAAGAAGCGTATGCTCATCCTTGCGTGATGGAAGAGCTTAAACGAATTATTGTCGATTCTGAAATAATGCATGAAGACGATCGCTTATGGCCACAGCCTGACAGAGTTGGCAGACAAGTAAGTTGGAATCAAATATTCATATTGACATACTTGAACAATATGTCATATTTTTTTCATTTTTGAGTTCATGCTATAACAATAAATATCTTAATTAGTCTCCATAAATCTCAATCTTCATCGTCATCAACATCATCACCCTATCTCACTCCACTGCTGGACATAGGCCATCCCTAATCTTCTTATTGAGATCGATACCCAAAATTAAATTAACATCACACCTATGATCTCCCAAAGAGATAGGCACAGTATTGGAAACACTCCTATGGTTCATGATTAATTAGCCTGTATGATCTTTAAAATCTACACATCATTAATAATTTAAAAAGTGTTTAATAAAATTTTATTTTTTATTATAATAATTTTAGTCTTCATTTTTATATATACTATATACATAATATTTTTTTTCCTTTTATTATATAGTACTTGATGTTAGGGTATCCATTGTCAATATGCATTATTTACATTTATTTGTATAAACAATATTTTTGTCTGGAGTGTATAGAAAGGTGGTAGAAGTCTCTGTGGTTTGAATCTGGCGGCACCACCATCACACCTATTTCTGCCTTATAACAGATTGATTACAAATGTCCATGGGCGAGGAGAGCCACTAACCATCAGTTGGACTGTCAGCTTGTCTGCTACTTTCATATATAAAAAATCCTTGAAATAAACAATAAATAAGTTTTCTAAACATTCTAATTTTACAAAATGCATTAGTCGAATTACAAAAACTTTTACTAAGCTGTTATATGTATTGTTTTAACGATTGTTAAAAAATGTATTATTCGAAATCTTTTAATTGATAAATGAATACTCCTGCACATTTATTTTTTATTGTGTGAAAGAAAGTAAATATTGTAATAAATTACTTGAGGGTGTGTGGTGTTTTACTACAAAGTTTAACTTGCCTTCATACTAAGAAGTCAATTAATCAAGTGATTAGTGCATCAGTTAACTTAATCTGCCTTTGATAGTGTGTTTTGTGTAAAATAACATGTGTTTTTTGTGGCATGGTTGAGTCTATTATGCACTAATTGAGCAACAGATCTCATCATCAAACTAAATTGATCGTTTACTGATGTGACCAATGACAAATTAGTGTGTCATTGTGTCATCTAAGTATCTAATTTGCATGTGTTTGCAAAAATACTGTAGGGGTGTTCAGTTTTAAACTGGAAGATCTATACCTGTTATAAATACTCACTTAGGTCAGGTCAGGGCACCCCTGAGAGTGCAAGTAGGTTTCCACTCAGATATATTCGCTTTGCAAACTGTTAGGGGCTCACATAATGTGACTTGTTAAATTGTCTATGCTGATGCCTCCACGTGGAATGGGGATTAAATTGTGAGTAGGATTAGTATTGCAGCATACCATGATCAGCCAACATGATGAATATAACTTCATTATAAATTTAGTATGTAACTTATGATTACAGGAACTGGAAATTGTAATAGGAGAAGAGCACATTTCATTTACGACATCCAAGACTGGATCGCTAGTGGACGTCAACCAGTCGAGAGACCCGGAAGGCCTGCGGTGTTTCTACTACTTGGTGCAAGATCTCAAATGCCTAGTGTTTTCTCTGATTGGTCTACATTTCAAGATCAAGCCGATATAGGTGTTTTGTAATGATTTCGATAATAATTTTAATAAAGCCCTTCTGTATTATGTTTACTTGTTTATTTCTGTATTTGCTTTTTTTTATTTTAATTTTAAATATTATATTAAACTACCTCAGTGATAGTGTTGGTTGTAAACATGACTGCCGATTGGGAGGTCCCAGGTCAAACACTGCAGGAATTTTTAATTTAAATTTTCTAGTAGTGATTCAAAGTCTGGATATATGTCCGATGCATGGTAATAGATTGATCACCTATTCCATAGTGGAACGTACACGTAACTGGTGAAACATGTGAATGTCCTGCATTCCTCTGCCCACTTCAGGGATGACAGACGTGAAGTTACGATTAACTTTAAATATATGGTTGACTTCTATCCATCTGTTCAAGTCCAATGTTGGACATGAATTTCTCTCTAACAGCAACATTCGCGCGTGACTTCAAAGTGAAAACTAAAAAAAAATTTTCTATTCTCATTCTCGGCGAGATCGCGTCCTTTGCCCTCGACTGCCTGACGTTAACTCGCGCGAATTTATATAACTAGCGTCGAGCTCTGAAAAGGGGTTAGACATCTTGGGCAGCAAGTAGAGGGAATACGGTATAAACCATCATCGCCTACAGATAAAGGATGTTTAACAACTCAGGTCTATCGTCCTCTTGACAACTGCTTGAGAACAGGAGCCGTCGCTCGCAGTGTCACTATTGTTATTATCTATTTTATACGTGATACATTTGTACATAATACATGCATATCATTAATGAAAAAATTTTCATCTATTTTATTAATATTTTAAATCTACATTTTTTGTATATCATAATGTTTCAAGAACCTACATACTTAATTACATTTTTATATTTTCTTTATTTGATACTGTCCTTTTCGTTCGTCTATGGCAGTGGTATCAAACTTAAATTCTAACTTGGGTCAGATAAACGATGCTTAATTTTAGATGGTTTTCAAAAAATAAATATTTATAATACAAATATTTGTATTTTGACAAAAAGATTGTAATAAAGATTATATAAAATTATTTACGTCCTGATATTTCAAATCGCTTCTCTGATAGTCTCTTTCCTATTTCAACAGAAATTTTATTAGTCAAGACAACTTTCATAATTGAACCAATGTAAACGTTATTAATAAAGGAGTTTCATATCCATTAATAAAAAAAAATAATTTCTCGCACTGATTAGTACTTACAAATAAGAGAATAATTTTGTTCCTTTGCTTGCCTTTGGGCGGAGAATAATTTAGGAACCGTATTATGACAGCAAATAAATGAATTAGGAAATATTATTTCAGCGACAAGTATATTATAATTTTAATGAAGTGTATTATAATCTGATTCATATTTCTATTTTATTTTTAGTTTGCATAGGATACATTGACTCGGCAGCAAAAATGTTTATCTTGCAATGGGTAAAAGTAGCTCTAATACGGTAAAATTAAACTAATTACGACCTGGTTCATTAAATATGATTTATAAATGGTTCATAAATGAAAATTAAAGCACGTCAAGCTTATAAGGAAAAATATATTTTTTTCGGTGCTTTCTGCCTACCCTATATGAGAATCGGTGTCAGTAAAATAACAACCATATTTATTATTAAATATATTATAATATCTAGAAATAGACATTAATATCTGTAGATTCAAACACGAGCCGTAATTACAGATATAGTTAAATAGGTGTGTAAAATTGATTAAATTTAATAAATTGTTCCATTTCTTGGTTGACTTCTTAGTCTGTGTAGTGTACCTATAGATAGCAACATGAAAATTAAAGATATATAGATATATAAAAGTAATAAATTATTTAAACATCTTTAACTAACAATATTACTGTAACTACTTGGCAATATAGTTAGTGATTAGTTCTGTAAGAAACCTGAATGATCCCACAGTTAGTTTCAGGTGATTAAGCAACCAAACAAAGTAAAGAATTTAAGTCGACGTTTTATTAGTTTTTATATTACGGATATTATTTATGTATGTAATATCTTTTAGCTTTATATATCTGCGATTTGCTCAAATATTCGTTTATTAATAATTAAACTTAATTATTGTATGTTATGTATAAAACGAATGTGAATGCTATTTAAATAATTTACTGCATATTGAAATTAGTATGTTATATCTATGAAAAAATGCATCTATAGATGTTTGGACTTCTTATTTTAAGATTAGGTATAATATTATAATTGGCTTTTAATTTTGTATAAAGTTATACTCTGTGCGCATCTAGTTTAGCTTTATTTAATAATGCATTCCATTTTATGATTAACATTTTAATTTAACATTTAATTTTAACATAACATTTTATTTGGGTTAATTATTCATTTATCCCCTTAATGGTTTATATATTTCCAAAGGCATAATTGGCTTTATTTTGTACTTCTTGAGAATTTATTAAACATACTGCTTAGAAATATCACTCTCTATATGTAAGTCCTAATTAATTCTACTTTCATTTTTTTACTGCTTTAATTTTACTATTTATTTTTATTATAATAAAAGCTAAGTGCGATGTTTATTTATTGATAATAAAAATGCTTTTTTCAAATGAAATCGACTTGAAGCCGTATAAAGAAACGTATTGTATTGTATTTATTTATGTTTATATTATAGCTTTGCGCGTTGCGCGCGCATAGCATCTGCCTAACCGACTATGGCGGACTGGCAATGAATGATGTTTGTAGTCTTTTCTAAATCGAAAAGTATCGACGGTATCCAATGGCATAACCCCGGTTTTCTGTAAAAATTGTACATTGTAAATAGTCGTGTGTACATATAGTAATTATATTTGTGCTCGTTTTGTTTAGAATTTGTGTGAATAGTGTATTATTATATCAGTATATCGGACGCCGACAAATTTGAAGATCCAAAAGTTAGTTCGTTAATTTAATGCATAACACATAGATCTAACAATCACATAGAAATTTAACTTTCGTTCATCAACTTTGTATAGATCTACTTATTTTCGATTTATGATACCGACCGATGCAGTTTAATGCAATATTTTGATGCGGCTGTCATCGCTGTTATATTAGTAGCTGTCATTACAAAGACAAAAAGACTATTATAGTCTTTAAAAGGATTAAGTAAAAAAATCTCCCTGCAGATTGAAGTGTAGATGATGTATTATAGTTAAATTAAAACTGAACAATATCACTGGTACTGTTGTATATATCTGTAAAGCTAAGATAGCAAGATAGCCTGTGTTTATATTTACGAAGGTTAAAGGCATAGCCAAACTGAATGCTCGAGCCTCACGGGAGTCCGATGAAGTGGCCGGGGACAGGGGCCGAGGAAGACGCGGCCGAAGTTGGATTGCCGGGAACGCGTGCCTCTCACGCTCGAACGCAAGACGATGGCGCTGTGCACTATGTATTTCCGCGAGACCCTCAAGAGACGGAATTGTCCTCTTTAGGTCCCAAACAACGCTGGGCGGTCGGTGACGACGGCATTGTTGAGGTATGCTCTCATACTATATCACTTGTTTATTTATTGTCATATTCATTCATTGAGTGTATACACACATAAATCATTTGAATTCACAACTCTTCCATTTAACTATCCTACAAAGATTCATAGTATTACAGTAAACATCAAATTCGGAAAGAAATACATGGACAGTTTACACAGGTTATGTACACATTCATAGAAGTAACTTATTTTTTTATATGGAATAATTTTCATGTTATAATAATCTTGGTAGTGTGATAGGATTCTATAAGCAAGTTCTTATAGAATGGATTGTTATTATGGATATTTTAAAATAAATTTCATACCATAGTATGATATGATGTGTAATTGTAATCATATTTTGGCTTTTTAATAATTTACTGTACAAGTGTGTTTGAAGGTTATATTAGTTGAATACAATATTGAATTTTATGCGGAGGTTAATTATACTGTCCAGAATTGTCCAGAAATTTATAAAATTGCTAGTAAAAAAGTTAAATAGATTTCTTTTCTTTTTCAGAACCAAGATAAATGGAAAAATCCCACATCAATCTCAATAAATAATATGCATCAACAAGGCCCAGCACATATGAAAATTTCACAAGCAAATCAACAATACATTAATCAGTCTATAGTGTCATCGGTTGGTGCATTGGCCATAAACACAACAGTTATTGGAAGCCACCCGGCCCATTTAACTACAAATATGGTGCACACTCAATTGGCGCCACTACAAAATCATACTCTTGGCAATAATTTAACTATACAGAACAGTGCTATGATGTTGCAACCCCTCCAGGGTATGCAAAATGCACCCCAGTTGAGCCAACAAGGATTATATGATGTACATCAACACCCTGGCAATCCAATGCAGGCTATGAATGGAATTGGCAAAAACCATGAGCATCTTTTGTACCTAAGTCAGGCTGGAATGCTCGCCACGCCGGGAACCAATCAGTTCCTGCAGCAAGGACAAACCCAACTTGGCCTCACACCCGTTCCCGCTGTACGTAATCAGGTAAGACAACACTTTCTATATGTGCACAATCCATTTATAGATATATCATAATATGTGTTGTAATTACTAACCATTTGACACCAATTTATAATTAAGTTAGAGTTTAGTTTATGGACCATAAAAGTTTATATTTATTTTAAGCTACGCTTTTCCTGTTTATGTACTAGTTTTTAATATAACTATGTAAATATTGTAATGTAAGGAAGCGTCACAGGCACCGGTGATACTCCCCACACATTATTTTCCTTCAATTCATGTAATAACACCTTCAAGACCAAAATATTATTATTATTATTATTGTAATGTACAGCTATACATTTCATAATAATAATTTATGAATTATTGCATTCCTGACAACATTATATTGGTTTTAATGCTTTTCATCTGTATTATGCTCTTAATGTACAGTTATTTGCCTGTAGACAGGTTGACAATATGATTCTGAAATTTACAAAACCGATACTGTACAGAAAACTGAATATTTTTGCTCCGATTGAATTTAAATCTATATTTTAGTCACAAGGCATAAAATTGTTTAAAAACATTTGTTTTGTGGAAATTATACATACTTGTCATGTAATGTCTTCATATAATGTCTTGGAAATATTTTTTATATGACAAATTGTACATATAAAACTGTTTTATATTTTATATAAAATATGATAACCAACGGATTCATCTATGTAAACAGTCTGATACCAAAATATTAAAATTTTCAAATTATACATAGTATAATAGTATAGTTTCATATATTATTTATTATATTATCATTTAATTAAAAGTTCCTATTTATTAACATTATTACAATTAATGTTATTGAATCATCTTGTAGATCTGTTTTATTATTTATTAACACACTGCTTTGAGCCATAATAACTATTAACATTATATCAGAAACATTGGGTTATAATCATTTCGGTGTTTTCACTTGTTCCATTAAATTAAAACTTCTGTTGTACATATATACATATAGATGTTTTAATTTACATTTAAGTGTAAATCAATTATACAATATTAATGTTATTTCTGTATATATGAATGAGACCATAACAGACACCTTCGGTTTGTTATGCTTTTGGTAAAATAAGGCAAATTTTTATTGAAGTTGCTATAAAAATACCATTGACTGCTAGCTGTCCATATCAAGCAGTTTTATATAATTCTAAATAGTAATATAATATTAGACTCCATTAAATTTATGCATTGAAACTTTGGCGGAGTGCATGATAAAGATCCCCTCTATAATTCATACTTGTTGATAGGTAGTTTTAGGCTAAATTGAAGTAAAAATAAAAGTACTAAATATATGTTCAATCGTTTTTTTACAAATCTAAAATCTTCTTTTCTTCAGTTATGAGATTGATGAGTGATGAGTAAGTAATATTGGATTATGTTCATTTGACGTAAGTATCTTTAGTGAACTGGTACATACCACATTTCTTATTACTAAAAGTATTATCGACTGTTGTATAATCAACATATAATCAATTGTTGAATTACATACTTTTTATTTTAGTTATTGTGCCGCTAAATAACATTGAAAAAATTCACAAATACTCTCTTTATTTCTGGCTATACAAATTCATTTTTAACCATTAAAAAGTTAACACTAATCTAGCCAGTGCTTATCTATCAATAGATTGGTTAGAGAGATAAAGATACTTTATTATGAGTATGAGTGTGATTGTTTGTTATGTTCAAAATGGAATTACTAGAACTGAGAATTTATGTTTTTCCTGTAAAAATGTACTCACTAAGTTATTAATTTCGTATCTGATCATGACAAGTTGTATGTAAATACATCATGAGTCAGAGGTGTAATGAGAAAACTAAATATCTCAACATTCCATTGGATACCACTTTTAGCCAGTGTTGCTAATGTTGTAGTCTAACGATAAAGGTTGGTAATGAAAAGTGCCATCCCATTATAACAATATCAGGGCAGCTGTAAACAATGCTTTTGTCACAGGCTCACTTCAATGTACCATTGAATTCAGAAATACAAATCTGTGCAGACAGAGGTAAAAAGCATTCAGCAGGTGTCGTTAGTTGCAAGTTAAGTTTTTATTTTTTATCTATAAATTCTGATAATCATATTTCAAAAATGCCTCTAAGGGTGTGCTGGTTATAATTGCGACCGGGAGGTAATGGGTTCAAGTTCCTGGTTGAGTATTATTAGATTTTTCTGACTGGATTTGGGCCTGGTGTATGGCAATAGGCTCACCACCTATTCTATAGTAGGATATAAATATAAATGGTGAAACATGGGAGTGTATTAAATTCCTCTGCCTACCTCATCAGGTATAACAGGCTGTATGTTACATTTTCACAGTAATTAAATATACAACTGAGTGGTAATAAAAGACTCAATTTTCTCTCATAACTGCATATTATTCTAGTATTCATTTATGAACTTAATGGCTAACAAATTATCTGAGAATAGAATATTTTTGTCCATCTTAAAGTACTTTTTCTACAATTGGTTGTATTTATATGAGCTTTAACTTATCTATTGTCTTGTCACAGTTATACACAATTCCCTTACATAAATTTATCAAAAGTATGTTGATTATACATGTAACCACTTAACTCACATATTTATAGATGCAACTATAAGTCATATTTATTAACTTATACAAGCTCCTTATATTTATTAACCTATACAAGCACCTTCCACTTCCAGTAAGGTTACTGTGTTGCCAGTCTCTGGTGCATTTATGATCATAAGTACATAAACACTCAAGAAACATTTAATAACAAAAATGTCTTGTTACTCTTTTATGATTTTTTCTGAGCATATGTCTTCCTTAGACAAGAGACAAACTACAGCTACAATAATATTAGAGTATGTACATAGCACTCTGCTGAATATCTTAAGGGTGTTGCTGGATTTTTTTCTCTGGTTTAGGGACTGCCTCATTGTTCATATTGGTCGCAAGTGCGACACTGCCCATCGGGAAGTCCCGGGTCCATTCCCTGGTTAAACACAACAAAATTTTCTAAGTTTGATTTTCTAGTAGTAGTTCTAAGTCTGGATATGTGCCTGATGCATGACAATGATGCACCACCTGTTCCATAGTAGGATGTGAATGTAACTGGTGAAATGTGGGAGTGTTCTGCATTCCTCTGCCTACATCTTCAGGGAGGTGTGAAGTTATGTTACGTTTGGTTTAAAAAATTACCAACTATACTAACTACAGTCTGTTGTAATTATCAGGAAAACAAGTCCTGTTTGAGTCGTAAAATTTTTAAACTAATTAATCTGAGTCTTCACTATTTCAATAAAGTTTATTTGTTACCCAAATTAAATTCCCAATTCTGTTGGTATTGCATATCCAAGTTTGGTTTCATTGGCTTTAGTAAAATCAGTTTAGACTGAGTTGTTCGTTGTGCTTCCTAATAATGTTATTGATATGGCTTACCAATCAACATGATAAATAGGAATGAGGGAATGTTCGAAATATGGCAGTGTTCTGGTCTGGTCTTGAGGTGTATTTTCGCGGTGGTCGTGACGTCTTAAATTTTTGCTTCTTTGTTGTAATATCTGCCTTTTGATGGAACTGCAGATAATGAGACATGATCTTCCTTTTACTTCATTTGAATTTGTGAGTTTTGTATATGTGAATCAATATAAAAATGAGAAAGGGCATGCTCCGTTGGTTTGGACATGTCGAGTGAATGGCTGATGAAAGAATGAGGAAGAAGATATACAATGTGAATGTTGAGGGACGATCTCGATGGGATAGGTCAAATATTGGCTGATGGGAGAGTCAGAAGCCTCCGAAACCGGAAAGCGTGTATAAAAAGAGTTATAAATGTGGAGGAGGTGTGGCAGGTCTGTAAGGATAGAGATATTTGGTACTCCATGCTCTCTGCCTACCCTGTAAAGGACCCGGCGTGAAGATATGTATTTTGTATATTTGAATATTCTGGATTTAAATTCCAAGTCAGGTATTAATGGACCAGCTAGGATTTGCACCCAGTGTATGGCAATAGGACACCTCTTATTCAGTAGTGTGTTGTAAATATAGCTGATAAAACATATAAGTGTACCACAGTCCTCTGCTTCATTTCAGAATTACAAGTGTGATTTACATTTGCTCATGTTATTAGGACTCATATCCTGTCCTTACATGTTTCAATGATGAATGTAGGAGTAACATGTCAGCATTGTTAGGACAGACATATGACATACTCAGTGCTCTCAGCCTACTCCACAAGTGATCTAATGTAATGATATAATGCCATTTATATGTTTATATATTTCTGATATCAACACACGATTGGTTAATTTTTAACACAAACCCAACTTTTAACCTAATATTGTTGACTTCTTGCTCAATAACATTTCTACTACTTCATCAATGAACTGTGATGAGGCATCTTAAAGTAATTTAGGATCATCAAGGTGTAGGTGAAGTATGAATGTTCTATAATCAAAAATAGATGGTAACAAGTTTTTTTGTTAGCCGGTAAACTTTTATAGTGTTGTTTGAAAGGATACTAAAATTCCAATAGGCTGGTGCAGACGAATAGATTATTCTAACACCTTACATTACATTAAATGCATGATAATCTTTTGCTTTATAATCTACAACTTCATTTTATTTCATTTGTAGTATAAAGGAAAGTTGATATATTAGACTGGTAGGGCATCAAAATTAAATATATCTGTAGATCTAGTTTGTAAATCAACTTTAGGTATAGATCTTTAGACATAGATTTAGTTATAGAAAAGAATGCCAAAACAGTCTACTAATGCAAGCAAAATATCAGTTTTTTGTGAAAATATAACTAGATCTACTTGCATCATCCATGTATAAAAATTCATATTAATAAATCTATGGTAAGAAAAGAACATAAACTATATTAATCCTGTCTAAAAATTAGAATCAATTTTGCTTGATAATAGCAAATGTTTTGTAGTGTGGCAGATATAGTATTTTTTTAAACTAATGGACATTAATAATAATTGATAAGTTATCAAAACAACAATTGGAGTGTATGGTCAAATTGAATAATATGTAGCTGTATCTGTTTATTCAAGAAATAGTCCAGACGGTCTTACAGATAAAAGTTATTAAGTTATTTGAAATTAAGTATTTTTCGATTGGCAGAAATAAAAAATAATATACATATTTATTCAGTTGTCGAATGACATTTATTTTAAAATAATTCGTTGTAAATTTATTTTTCATATTCGTTATCCGCATCTATTATACTATAACAAGCATGAAGTCAACAGGGAAATCTAAAGATTTAAAGTTTGCAAACCGTTAACACTTACGTTCTGAAATTATTGGTTATTGTGTTGAACGCCATCTATGAACTATCATCCTAAAACTCTCACTGTGCGACGCTCCCGTATATAGGGAAATTTAACGCAGGCGCTGTGGTCGGCGTACGTCCTTTGTTCGAAACAAGTCAACATTGTACTTTTTGAGTTTGGATCTTTCCTGTTTCATTTCGCTACTAATAAAGAGTCTAGTGTAAGAAATGTGCCGTGTTTTTATTACGCGTAGTGCAAATACTGTGTGGAAATAAGTGTTCAATGTGTAATATATCAGTTACCGCGTTAAGCTTTCGTTAAAGTACATGACCGAGCTTTAGGTGGATTGTACGCATGAAACCTTTGAGTGGCTTTTTTTTCGAACCTAATGTTAAGGATATGGGCCCCGACATGGTGAGTTTATAAAGTTCGTATGGTAGATTATTGTTTGCTAAAGCCGTTTTAAGTCATGAAGTGACGAAAATCTTGTTTTTTCAATGCAACAGGTTCGTTTTTGTTTTGTTTACTTGTCACCGGCGTCCGCCATTTCTGGTTAGTAATTATTTCGCCCACCGGTCGCTTGCTTTTACAAAAATGTATCGTCAACAATAAGAAGCAAGCAGCCCATTAATGTTATAAAGAGATATTTCGTAATATCGTTTCAATTGTCATCAATTAAGTTACTTTTCGCTCGAATTCTAAGATTGATAGGAGACTCCGATTCGACAGCTGCCGCCAGTAAACGTTAACAGGAAGCACGTTTTGGTCTCTAAATGTAAAAAAACGATCATATTTATATTCTTCGTTTACAAAATATATAAAACTGAACATCTAATTTTCCTTGGAGTACAAACTGAAAAATTGTATTCTTGAATATAAACAAATACTTATTGTCATAAAGGTTAGGTTTACTTAAGTACGTACTGTTTTTAATGAATTACAGCGAAGGAAAGATAATTTTTGTCTCAGATGGGCTATTCGTATCCTAGACCACTTGTAGAAATGTCTCACCATACATCTGAGGTGGCAAAAGCTCTTCATAATTCTTCAGTGTGGACTTAATCGTGTAAAAACGGAAAGAACTGAATGACAGAATATTTGTCATTTATCGTATGCCTAATACTATTGCTGCTGTATGTTAAATTCACTCATAAATCTTGAAAGTTACCATTGTTTAATTATTAATAATTTCATAGAATAATAACAAACACAAACCACTTTAATTGATTAATTGTTTTTATACAAAATAAATAATTCTAAGTCAATAATTTTATGTATACCTCCATCATACACCTGAGGTGGTCTAAAGTTGAAAGCACTTCACAATTCTACAGTGTGTGAACCGGCACTTAATTGTGTTAAAAATGGAAACATCCGGATGAAAGAATATTTGTCATGTATCCTATGCCTAATGCTATTGCTGCTGTATGTTAAATTCTCTACTAAATCTTGATAGTTACCATTGTTTCATTATGAATTATTTCATAGATTAATAACAAACACAAATTACTTTAATTGATGAAATTGCACTTGCAAATATAAAAAAAAACAATTTAATTCAAAGTAAATGATTTTATATGTACAATATAAAGCTAAATTTGTTAATGGAAAAGTGAAAAACAGATGTGAATAGTGATATAATGTTGGACGACAGATTGAATTTATTCATGTTATGGTGGTGCAAGCTATAAAGTGAGTTCAATAATGAGTTTAAATTAGTTGTTATTTTTGTTATATGTTATTATTGCAGTTTCCTTATGTTTGTAGTATAAATGTTAATCATGCTGAATTGCTCATGTGTCTTGTGCTGTTGTGGCCATGTTGGTTATGTTACCGGCACTGTTGCATGTTTATTATATATGCTGTTTCTCAATACTCAATGTTATTGTAGTGTTAAGAACACAGGTTGATCTATTTTATACTGTTAATAGCTGAATGGGGCTTTGTGCTAATTGTAATATATACTGTGTGTCAAGATGTCTAATAAACTTGTTAAAATCTTAGGAATGACGGTGAACTAAGGGATCATACCATATTTCTGAGTTTGAATAATGGTTTTATGTTTAATTTTGTGACTTGTTTGAGTCGGAAAGAGGATTTAATTTTTAAATCAATTATAGCAGTACAATTAGGGTACTATACAGCAATGAGCCTTTGCTGTGTCTGTTTCCAAACATCAGCTCTACCGCTACCCTTATAGTCATGTACAATGCAACAGGCAGATACATAGACAAAATATATTTGAAAGTCCCTTGGTGGTAGCAGTGATATATGTTTAGATTGCTAATAATAGTTTTTGGTCAGCAATTACAAAAAAATGAATTGTTTTCTGTTATTTGTATGTAACTTCACACCTGTACTTCCCGAAGTGGTAGGCAGAGGAATGCAGAACATTCCCACGATTCACCAGTTACGTTTATGTCCCACGATGTAATAGGTGGCAAGCCTATTGCCATGCATCAGGCACATATCCAGACTCTGACCCACTACTGGAAAATCTAAATTAGAAATTTTTTCTGTTATTTGTACTGTATAAAAACTATCCTTTATCTATGCAAATATATGTTACATCAAAATTCATAAGGTTTTATGATTTTTCTTTGAAGTAATCTGTCATATCAGAATAAAATTCTGTAAATGGTATATATACATTGTATGTTATAATTTTATGTGTTTAGAATTGAGCAGGCCATGCTTGGAAGAATCTTATTGATATCCTTATATTTGTTCGTGATATTCCATATACTTTGACAAACCTAAAACATGCTCCAATGGATGTACTGTGATATGGGTTCATAAGGTACTGTGGTAACGATTAAATACATCATTGTACAACATAGCCCTACTTAATAACAATGATTATTCATTTTATATCACTATAGAAGACAGATATTGAGCATGATTTAAAAAATCTTTGAACTTATCACAATCATAAACATAGTGTTGCAAATGACTGTTTCATGATAAATCAAGGTCACAAAATGATCTGCCCAATTCTATAATTGTACTAACATAATGTACACATCTGTTAAGTCAATGTATGCATGATCAGTGTTTTAGTTGAAGAATCGAAATTTGCATGCACAGAAATGAATGCAAATAATAAATGTGCTGATATTCATGTTGCAATGTAATGCATTTATGTGTTTAAGCAGTATATATGGTGTTAAGTAAAATGTAAGATGGAGGCATAGTTTATTCAATACAGCAGTGTGTTTGAAGAAAAGTTGCCCTTATTTTATAACAAGCCGAGAGATGATTTTTCTACTCTTGTATTTTGGTGGATAAATAACAACTGAATCTCATGTTATTCTACAAAGGCCCATAACTTTTTACATGTTTACAATTCTTCACTAGTATCATAGCTAATTGTACTGAAACTTATGCCTAAAGTATAATGCATGACCTATAAGTTAAATTGTTTCTCACGAATTTTTATACCTATTATAAAAATTCGTTATTAACTTTATTCCCCATGCTGACATATTAAAAAAAAGTTAAAAGATATTACTCAAGATGGTTATTCAATTTACAAAATATAATTGTGAATAATCTATCTTTTATAATAAAGCTTTCAATGTTCCTTGTATAAAATTTCATATTTTTCCTGTGCCAATGCAATAATTGCAAGATTAACTATAATGATTCATGAAAAGAAAACAATCTGAGCATGTAGGATGTTAAGATTTTCTAAAATATTTTTCCATTAATAGTTAATTGTTGCAATATTACCAGATATGCATTATTTCATGAACTGAGCACCAATATAAATGCAATGAAAACTACATCTTTTTAATAGTCATAATATATGTATGTATTCATTGGTCTAAATTACTCTTTAAAAATAGTTTACTTTAAACAAATTCAACATGTATGTGGTATAAAATTTGACCTGGTTATCCATTTCTAATTTAGATCGCACCTGCTGCTAAAAAACTATGGGACAAAGGACCAGGCGCCGGTGGCGACAGCAAGGGTCAGCCGCATCTGCCGCCGTTGCAACTGAACCCTGAGATGTGGCGCGACCCCACCTGGTCGGCCCAAGGTGAACTGTGGTTAAATGCTATTGAAATAAAAACTGGTTTGGTTATCACTTGCTTTGAAATATCATTGTCTGCAACTGTGCTAGTTGTTACAATGTTACCATGTAGATGTGACCTTCAGTATTCATGTGAGACATATGAGACTAATATAAGTACCGATCTACTCAAAAATTAGTTTCAGAAATGAAGTTTAAATGCTGTGTGTTTACATTACACTTCATTGCATGTCACAAAAAAATATTCACTCATGTCACTATATGTAAGGAATGATATGTCAAAGTCAAAAATCATTTATTTATATAGGATTTGCAATCACATATAAAACGTCATTATAGATAAGTTTACGTTAGTTCGGACCGCGCCCACAACTGAGAAGAACTAACAAGAAACTCAGTGGG
>DWEI01001078.1:0-17975 GCA_018245875.1 Mysoria ambigua | reverse complement strand
CTCCACATTCGCGTTGTATATCTTCTTCGTCATTCGTTCATCCGCCATTCTCTCAACAATCATTTGTGAACATTTTTTATATATGGTGTAATCCCAAAACTTATTACGATTATAACGGTCGTTTGTTGTACGAGTCATCGTCGTTAATGGACTCATTGTTCGTTTATCGCTCATTTGTAGTGTAAACATTTTTTGCATAACTTTGCTTAAGTACATATTTAAAAATAATCAATGAACAAAAACATAATTAACGCTGGAAATTACAAATATATATTAGCAATCTTATAAAAGAGTAATTTAGCAAACTGTTTACATCAGAACATTGAGTACACAGAGCGAGTGTCGGCAGCGCGGACCTAATGATTCCACGCTGAAAACTCAGCCGGCTCTCTTGAGCCCCCTCAGCCTCGGCCGGCGCAAGGTCTCGCCGCGAGGTCTGCGCCCGTCTGCAGCGTCGCTCGTTCTCCGACACTCGCTTGATATAGAGACGGGCTCATGTTTACGAGACAGTCGAGTCGTATCTAGCCAATCGTACCGCCACGGGCCCACAGACACTCGCGCGGCACGTTTCCCCGACCTCAGTCGAGGCGAAACTGGTTAGCGCATTATATTAATACTAATGTGGATTGTTTGCATTCAGAAGAAACATATAGGTGACATAGCTGCCTGCTTAACAGACGTGACAACAAAATGTTCAACATTGAATTGTACCGTGCATTACGCACCGACCGGTTTCATATCGAATTCCACAAAAGTGGATGGATATGTGCAATAATGAACTTGTCCACGTTCGCCCGTCTCGCCGCGGCGTCGGACCCGCGGTCAGCTAGCGTAGCGAGCACCTTCTCCGCGCGGCTCCGCACATCCGCAGCGGAATCGAACGCGGCAAAGATAACACACAACCGATAGCAGTAGTTTGTGCCGTTACACGGTTTATTACGAAAACGTTATAACCGAAAACTGGAATAAACCTGTAAACGAATAATGCAAAAATAATGTGCTATCCCGGCACGTGGCAATAAATGAAAAGAGAAACGACACGGGGTGCCCGATGGGAGTAGCACCGAACGGGATCAGGTCGGTTACGGGAATAACATTTGACAATCGGTCCTCAAGCCACGCGGTCAGTCATAGGAAATTGGGTCACAGCAGTTCGATCGAAGACGGTAAGGTACGCAGCAGGGAGGATCGACTTACAAATATGTGTATCCTTCCTGACCTGCCCTATTTCCTTGACATTCGCCACCCCACTCTCCTAATACGTTCGCACCGGTTTCAGAAACCTCAAAATTACCCATCAATCAGTACTTGGCCTATTCAGTCAGGACACATGAGTCCCTGAATCCCTGTGCTCTATACTGCTATATATATATTTTTATATATCGAATATTACACTATTACACATCGCCCCTACATTACCATATTATATCTTACACTCTTTCCGCGTTCATAAATTCACATACAATAACCACCCACGCAAGCTCTCCATAAGTGTAAAGATCTTTTATCTCGCAACTGTATTTGGTCTCGCATTTGCGGAACTGCGAGTCCGACGTGGGTTAGTCGAGGTCGACGCAAATTTTCAAAACACGATTAAACTATAACGACCACATCGACCTTCGAGAGGATGACTGTTTTAACAGCGTTCACAATGAAGACAGTCTAATTTAATGTCTATTTTTACCCTAACTTAATGTTGCAATACTAATGAACCAGATTATTGACAAAGAACACATAACACGATGCGTTGCGATTGTAATTTTAGCATAAGTAATGCAACTTTTTCATGCAATAGTATGACTAGATTAACAAAAAAAATGCATAATGCGATGCGATCGAGAACGCCTTGCACGGCTACATCGAGACGGCACCAACTCTTGCGAGCTCCGCGAATGTTACGTCGTACAACTCGCCGAGCGCCAGACGAGGTCGCCGTTACGTCGGAGACGTGAGGGGCGCGCTGGTTACGTCGAGTTGTGTCTCGAGCTCGACGTCACGTGGGCGAAGAAAGGAAAAGCAAAACACGTGCCAATTAATGTACCTAGAGGTGGAGGGGCGGGGGACGGGGAGGGGGAGGTGCGCGGCGCACAGTGTACCGTGATTTGTTTGCCTCCTTAATTTTATTAACGCAAAAAGCATATTTCGGCATTACAAGTAATTAATTTTCATGTTAATGTTACCTCCGGTTTATCTCGGGTTGCTACAAAAACATATTCTTTCGCACGTTCGTCCATACTATATTTTGACATCCACAATAAGTTAGGGTTGACAAAGCCCAAATTATAAAAATCGGGTCGAAGATTTATGGATGAGGGGTCAACAAACAGACCGACAAAAATTTTAAAAACATGTCTTCAGGTCGGTGTTTCTTACAAGGCTATATACCATTGAGCTTTTAAAATTTTTACTAAATATAAAATATAATTAGGTACAGATTACAGGTTACAAATTTATCGTCTTTACTCTTCGCCTATTAAAATTTATTTTATTTATGTTTTGAATTTTGTTGTAAAATTAAAGATGCGACGCGGGAATCTCACAAGAAATCTCTTACCGCAAGCACACCGCGACGTAAGTCATTGTCTGCGCCCCGCGCAGTAGGCGAGGCTACACGGGACACGTGGCTTAATTAATGATGCAAAACGAGTACCTAACGCAACAGAGTCTGCACCAGCGCATCACGGTACCCACTGAGAGCAAATCAACTCACCAGCGAGACCACAGTATTACACACGAGTCGAAGACGGCAGTTGTAATAAATACATAGCACACAAACTAGATTCGAAAGCGGATTAGCTTGCGTTATTGTATTAAATATTCTTAGCAAGTTAATGATGCTGATTATTGTTTAAAATACATATCGAACATAAAGTCAAAGTCCAAGCTGTGTACGATTAACTCTGTTGCTTTTTTTCCAAAGGGCTTTCGTCGATTAAGTGTGCCCGTGTCGCCGACATATGGTTATCCTCTATGAAACAATATGCTACGATGTGGACAGCCAACAGGCCAACAATATCTATATTAGATCTATTCCAAGTTAGCGGACGGCGACCGCCTCAAGGTGACGACACTGTGTTCTGAACCAATAGAAACTCGGCCGTTAAGAGGCGCGCCACGTTCTCTGCGGCGGCGCACAAGGGAATCGTGAACAACATTGAAGTCCTAACGAACACACTAAATAAATAAAATTTAAAGATTAGCAAGTAATTTACTCCAAATATTACTCATGTAAACACTGTCAACGTTGCAAACATTCGAGCGAGCTGAATAACAATAATACTCGTATACACCGGTGTCCTATTACCTAATGCGGTTTGGTGTAACGCTATACACACTCACACTCACACACACGGACAGACAGGTGTGTGTGTGTGTGTGTGTTGGTGTAGTGTGTAAAAGGATTAGAGTTGAGACATCTGTCAGTCACAAGATCTAGCGGATTTCATCACATACTCACAAACACACAATAGCAGGTACACTACTGTGCATGGACCGTGCGTGTATAGATTGGCATTATCTGTGGCGGGCCCCCGACCGCTAGAGATAAGGCGATCCGAGAAAATACAACATATATTTCACAATGGAGTGGCAATTCATTTCTATGTAAGTAGAGGTACAAAAGAATTACAGTGTAAAGAAATTGAAGAAGCACTCTTTTCATAGAAATGAAATAGGAGCGCCGGGGAGCTGCAGCGCACTTCGAGAAATTTTAAAGTATAACATGCATATAACGGGAACCACGATAGCGCCTCGGTTGCAAAAATAAAAGCACTGGTGGCTTAAAGCACGAATACTGATCGAGAAGTCCTAGATTCATTTCCAGGGTTAGGTAGAACTGGATTTTTCTGGATTGTGCCCAGAATCTCTATTTGTACCGGTATATGGCAACAGGTCCATCGCTTACACCATGGCGGCACGTGGAGTTTGTCAAATGGATGGTGGCAGTGTGCCTACTACACTCCACTGACTGCCCTTCTGGGGAATGCTGGTGTGGAAAAGTAATTGCAAATTTATGCAAAACAATATTTACTATTAAACACCAGCGTGGAACGTAGGTGACACGTCAAGTGGATGAGCTTATTGATAGATGTAACAAATGTGTAAGCAACGGGAATTGTGTTCGGACACTGGCCGACGGGGAAGCCACGAGTATGCCAATACGGGGCGTGTGCACGAAGGAAGTCTTCTACATTGGACACGATGCACGACTGGTAGGAGAGAACATTCTCTACTCGGTATCCTCCACCTGCCGTGCTGCAGACCCGCTGTGACGGTGCAGTAATTATAATAAATAACAAAAGCAAAACCCATGGGTCCAAGCATGAATTAAACATCAGTCAACATCGTTATTTCTGTCAGTACACTCACAAGTATAAATAACACGATTGCAAATTAATTCGTGTATTGCATTAAACATTAACTATAGCACGCAGATATCAACTTTGGACTTGCGAGGAATCCGACTCCACCGCTTCTGACGCCCCTCGCCGCCGTCCCTACTCCGCTGTTACGTCGCCGTGACGAGGTGTCCAGGTAACTACTGCGAGTTATGTAAACCCACCAGGTGAGCTCTCAGCATTGATGCAACGCTTCTTGTCTTTACATTACGAACTAAGAAACCATCTTGTTTCCTTAAAATCTTTGACTATGTCGTTAACGCAAACGTAACACACAATGAAACCTTTAAAGGTACTTTTGAATGATTTTAAACTATCAAGAATCCCATATTGTGAAACGGATAAAGGTTATTATTAAAATTCAAACCTTAAAAGTCATTATTCAAATATTAAATCGCATCGGTTACGAATGACTGGACAGGATTTGTAACTAAAAACAAAAATTCTCTCATTTGCGAAATAGAAATCTTTCGTAAAGACAAATCGAGTCTTTGGTGACTTTGACTGCAGTAAAGTTGAATGTTTGGAATATTGTAGTCGGTTATGAAACCGCATCTATTGTCGAAACTCAAACGGTATTTATTATTTGTAAGTCAACCTGTGGACCAACAAAGTTTAATACTTTAAATTTCTTTGTGATTCCAGGGTCATGTCACATTGTCATCCTCAAAAGGTAATCTATGATAGTCGCCTATAAAAATGGGTGTATGTACATACTTTATAATGAATAAAAAATTAAAACTAAATTATTCCTTTATCAGAGTATTGTTTGTATAAATCTTAATTTAGATAACGTACACCGGCCCGGCACCGAACACAGCATCCACAATGTTTACCGCCCGCCACGATAACTACGTGGCAATCATAAATTTGTCACGTAGGTAAACAAAAATAACGAGCCAAAATTTCCTTTACGCACACAAAGAGTACAACGGAAATTTACGGGACATATTGGTTATATGGTGGCTCGGGGGAGCGACATTATAAATAATGACGATAAAATGTAGTGAATATCAGGCCTGAAAACCACGAACTTTGCTAGAGCCTTCGACGCAAACATTTCATACTTTACTTTGACGAAACCACGAATCGTGGTGAACGTCAATCCTGGTGATGTTTGTCCTCAAAGTTTTGCAAAGCAGAATTGTTGAAGGAAATTGTTAGGAGCTCGAAACGACCAACCTTTTTCGCGCACAAATTGATTGTTTAAAAAGCCGTTATTTTAGAATTGATCCTATTAAGAACAAGCAAACAACTCCTCGCTATCAAACAGCAGCTCTCTGCTCCTAATTGAGATGTCACTGACTCCTCACAGATATCTGGTTAAACATTAAACTACCTACTGGGTGAAAAAATGTATGTCGCTGACGGCAGCCGTTTAGCAAATATGATGATATAAGATAAAACTTTTTCAATATAACGTCAACCGAACAACTAGGACGCGGCACTTGGTTGGTAAACACATAAATATTTTACAAATAACTGGTACAATGTTCTTGAAAGACAATTGTTTCATTGTTATTATCTGAATAACAGATGGCGCGTGATGTTGTTAGAACGCACATTTGAATTTGAATCTGTCACTAGTGTGACGGAATGGACATGGGAAATGACAAAATAAATCGATGTACCTACATATAGACGCGTACTTTATAGTTTACAGCTGTCTAGTTACCATCATACAAGTGCGCTCAACTTTGGTATAAAATGGACGTGGCCCAAGAAATTAACAAGATATTTAATTTAAGCTCAGTGAGAGAAAATTTTGGAAAGCTTGGCACACATTGCAAAGTATTTATGATCCTTTCAGAAGTCTCACTGTCAAAACAATTCTATCACTTGTACGTACAATAAGAAGTTCAATTAACCCTGAAAGCCGCGCGCCTCTGTCACGAGCGGTTACAGTCAGACCTGTAGCGTGAGGTCAAGGAGGTCGGGTGTCATGGGGCTGCATTCACACATGACCATTCTAATCCCGTACATGCATTTAGTACGAATAAGACATCGCCACGACCGAAGCAGCGCGACAGTGCGAATAATTCATGAGATTGTATCAGTCTCGGCGGAAAATGAAGTTTTTAGTTTTTCATAAGTTGATTTATGGTTCTTGTAAGAACGGTAACGGATTGTCGTAAATGAGTAAGTAAGTAACATTTAAAGCTAATTATTAACAACAATTAGTAATTCACAGTACAATACTACAATGAACACTCGCAATACCTGTGTTTCAGCATGTTATCCGGAACGAATACATTCCACCACGAAGGTCGCTTTTGGCGAATGTACGTGGGCGTGTCGCCCTCTTCGTCGGTGTCGGCGCCGCCGGACTTCCGCCGCTTCTTGCGCTCGAGCTGCAGGCGCGCCGCCCACGAGCGCCGGCGGCCCTTGTCGCTGGGCCCGAAGCCGTCCGACACGACGGCCACGGCCAGCGAGGCTCGGCGCGGCGCGTCCGGCGGCGGGCCGTCGAACTCGGTCAGCTTTCTGTACCTCTCGGCGAACGTGGCGTCCGAGGCCCTACGTCCGTTGGAGGCGGATGGCGACGCTCGAGGCACAAACACCGGATCCGTGAAGGCCTCGTCGTCGTCGGTGTCGGGTGGGTAATTTTCTTCGCTAAAGCGTCGTGGCGTCTCGTCGACCGCTTCCTCCAGGCTGGCGAGCTGCAGGCTGGGCCGGTGGGCGCGCATGCCGCGCGGCAGCCGCGCGGGCCGGCCCTGCAGGCGGGCCAGCGCCAGAGGCACGGGCGACTCGGTCAACGTCGGCTCACTGCCACTCATCGTAACTACGCACGTCACTCAGTCACTCACACTTCACTTACGGAGACCCCTCGTCACGGGCTCCATGCTTGTTCGTTTTGTGGCACGTAGTAAGTATCGGGAGCTAAAATTAACTTTGTTTTTCATCGATTCCCAGTGTTTGTGTGGCAAAACTTATCCCGTAACTTAATAACTGCTTTGCTCGTAAACTCGTTAAATATTTAGTTCTGCATGGTTACGTTTACTACGTGTGTATACGTGTAGACTGTACGTATGGTAGTACGCATCAGTATCATAACCGCTACATTCGAAACTTTAACAAATTTTATAACGTATTCTCAAATATGCGTTTCCGGTTTACCTGAGTTGGGTGGAGGGACTATGGCGAGAGCTTGGAATTATTTCGGGAGCTCTGATCGAAGGGTACACTTATACACTAAGTGAATATGGAATGAGTACAGTTGTGAATAGCATCGAGTTTCTTGTTGCTGTATCTACAAAACCAAGTTCAACAAGTTTGGAAAATATTAATTAGACCAATTGAATCTCCGGGAGGAACACAAACTCGTTACTCCGATCGCCGCTCTATGTATAGCGTCAGGTTCAACTAGTTCAGAAAATACTACACAACAGGTTTCTTAATAAAGTAGTAATCATTCCGAGACCGAGGTATTATTGACCACTAAAAATGCGACCACGTCAGCGTAAAATCCAGAACCGAGAGAGTTCGTTAATGAATTATAACATGCATATAATACAAAATATCATATTTACTACATTTGTACCGTAAAATAATAGTTATTAAAGTGATTTGCTTAAATCTTAACGGTTCCATTTTGTTTATTTTCTAGATTAGTACCATAATAAAGTATATCCTATAGAAAATATATAAACCATACTCGAATTTTCATTGTTTATATACTCGTTTAACCGCCAGCGTGTGGTCTAGCTCCATACAACACAGAGAAAGTGTTTACTCCAACTTGATCTAAAATCCTTGCGAATAACAGATCAACAAACATATATAAATCCTAGATATTTTTATTTCATAGAGTCTTGACATTAACCTTCCCGGAGACCGGTATTTGCCTAATGGTCATTTATTATTAATCTAATTCAAAGCCATAAATGACACATTTTATTTCCGTATGAAGTCAATAATCAAATATTCAACATTATATCAGCAATTAAGTACGAAGATTACCTAATAATAAAAAAAACTAAATACATTAATATTGAGGTACCAAGCGATTTATCTTGTGTAATGACAAAGTTGTGTCTGACCATAAAGATAGAAACATTGACCAGAGACGACTTTAATAGTACAAAGAATATTTGTCGAGTCACGTGCTAAGCGAGTTGTAGATTCGAATCATTTGAAGAGAAAATAATCTGTTAATGTTTATATTTCCATAATATAAAAATGGTCTAAAAATAGCACCTTGGCAAACACCATTTGTAGCCGGTTGTAACGAGAATAGAAAATGTGCAGCAGCTTTCCTGTCGCTAACGCGGGACGACTGGGTATGCCGGTGGCATGCGTCGTGGTACGCGTCGACAAGTGTCGGTGTGAGCGTACGCGCCGTAGGCAAGCGGGTGCAGCTTTCGTAACTGCATCGTCGTCATCGGCCGCCGCCAGGGGAAAGTTACGAGTGCCACCGTCTACATAAATAGCTGGGCCGCGGTCGATTTCATTATTGGTCGATTGTAATATCTATTGCTGCGGAGCGTGAAACTGCCTTGACTACAGTAATAAGTGTTTTATACGTGCTGGATATCTTAGTTCTTAAAACGGAAGCGTTCGATAAACCGATCAAATGAACGTTATCTTGTCTTAATGTACTGCTAAATTTAGTCTACAGAGCATATGTTATAGCACCCCTAGTGTTATTGGCCGTTGATAGCCATCATAAGCTTTACCAACTATGTACCATACCGCGATCAAATGGTTGAAAGTATTTACAATATTTTCATTTCTTTTGTCGTCTACCTTTCATTTAACTGGACTGCATTCTATAGAAATATAAGCCAAACTATAATAAAGTGAAGCGTATAGTTAAAGGGATCCAAAAGGTTACATCTACATTCGCTGCCGGACTCAATAACAATATAGTAGTCCGCAGCGCGCGAGCCGCAGTCAAGTGGCCGCCGCGCGGACGCTGGTCGTGAATAATATTACTTGCACAAACTAGTTTATTTACATCGCGCGAGACCACACTGTCGCGCGGTGACGCGAGGGCCCGACGTGTTCGCCCATATGATATGTGCTCGCTCAAAATAGCTAGAAAAACAATCAGTGAGGCGTCCGAGATGCGGCATCAAGGTCGCGCCTCAATTGGGTTTATTAATTGACACTCGTTCAGAGCGGCGACGCACTCTTGTAAATATCAACAAACGGAACGTTACAGTGACACGGGAGCCAGCATCCTCGTTAAGGCGCGCGGGCGGCGTGTGTCACTCGGCGGCGCGACCTCTGCGTGAACTTGAAAGCCCGTTCCGCGGCCATCGCATGTGATAATGATTAGAAAGTTGATAAGTTGCGTACAGCCTCCGCGAATCTAAGCCAAGGATAGCGCTCGGGCGCTCGGTGCGCAGCGGACGTCGAGAAGGTTTCTCCTCGCGGGACGTCTACTGAGGCTAACCACATTGCTTCGTCGGGCCCACATCCTGCCTCCGGCGCAGATACCACGTGTTACGGTATATTAATTGCTTAACGTGTGTGCTTCGACGCCATCACGCGAGCCGTACTGGCTAATATAGTACATAAATCGGTCCGCTTGCCAATAAAGCCTCGCTTCTATTTGAATAAATATATGTTACATATATATACAAGTGTTCGTCTTCGGCATTTACCTAAACATTTGTAAACATTGATCGGATTTAAATCTGCGCCATACTTTTGTCGCATTCATATAAACTTCAGTAACAATTTAATACGAATTTCCATTATCAGGAGAACTTATTCAATTAAACGGTAACTATTATAATACTTGAAGACCTGAGTTAAACGCGCATTATGCAGATAATTATCGGATAGAAAAAATATTTTCCAATTAAATTACATCAGAATTTATAGGGAAATAAAGCATCGTGTAGTAACTTAACTCAATTAATTCCTACTTATGACAAAAGAATTACTTCAATGAGCAAATGCATTGTAAGCGTCGCGTTATTATCTACAATTCTTAATTGTCAAGAGGTGTGACGTCATTGGACGAAAGCTTTTGATGTCCAGCAATGTTTGCGCTCCGCTTGATGATTAAACGGCGAAAAGATTTTCATTTCAGACACATGTTTATATGAAAAGAACCAACGAACAGCGGATCGGTCGGTCAGTTGTAATGTCATGACGAAATGTAAACATTCATATACGCGACTATTTTCACGCGTATATCACAAACATCGTACACCGACCGGTCGGCGGGCGGGTTGTGCAAGCCACTGAAGTTTCTTCATAGAGAAGAATTCATTTACAACCTGACGACAGGGCCGTCCGTCCGCCCGCGCACGCATGGCATCAGAGCAACAATGCAACTAACGTGTACAAAGATAACGCTGCACGCTATACAGCGGGCCGACCGCTCGCATAGCAAGGGAAATATTGTAATGGGAAACACGTCGCCGCTGAAACATTGTACGGCTTCATGGAGTTCAGCGTCCGTAGCGATAGGGCACGCGCGGTCGCCCGTACACACGGCGCGGCGCTGGGGCGAACGGATTCATTGTTGTCGCAAGGTAAAATATTGCGTTTACATAGATACATACATACGTAGATGTCTTCACGCCAGGGCCATTACGGGGTAGGGGAGAGCCCCGGGTGTCAAATATCTCTATCCTCACAGGCCTGCCGCGCCTCCTCCACATACCTACATTCATAACCCTTTTCATACATGCGCGCTGGTTTCGGAGACGGTTGACTTCCCCACCATCCACTCTTTGACCCATTTCGTCAATATAAATTAACATTATATATGTACGTAGGTACTATAAAACAATTATTGCAAAAACATTCTCCCGTTATAAGTCCAGTGGTCGGACTTGTAGATAAAGGCTATTAAAATAGCGTTTTAATGCTAATGCAGATGGATGCCGATGCCGAAGGAGTCCAAGATTAACTTATCTTGACCAAATAGACCACGTACTGATTGTTGGATGAATTAGAAGTCTCGCAAAAAAGCAAGCGTGTAAACAGAGAGTAATGACTGCAAAAGTGGCACATCGGAACTGCAAACGTAGGTAGATATATTTTAAGTAGTGGCCCTCTGCCTACCCCGTAACGGACCGCAGGTGATTACATAACAACAATAATTTTTCAACTCTATATTTAAGGATATATATAACAGCGGCTGCAATCTGTGACGAATAAAACTCTGAAACATTAATCATTAGTGTACTGCGCCAGCGTAAAGCGCATCACATGGATACAAACGGACAACGTTGTCCCAATGAGAGCCAGCATGGTTTACAATGGAGTTGAAACAGACCATAATTTAAGACGGCGACGGAACCTACGGTAGGACGAACAACTAAGTTGCAACATATACAACGATCAATTTATAAAAGAATAAATTCTTTACGAAGCTTATGTTACTAGCAGCGAGACAAGAGAGCGGAACAATAATCCTATTATTCATTCTATAACAATGTTACATCGACGTTTCTAGAACGCGAGAAAGAATAATGGACGTGCGTTTTGTTATTGTAATAACCGGTGCGGAGTCGCGTTCGCTTTGGTCTCGCTGCATGACATTATACATTTATATAGAAAAGTCACGATCGCGACCTGTGCTCCTGTACTTATTGCAGCGATTTAAAGGTTACAAATTATGTCATTAGATGGATACGCAAGATAATTGCATGTCCATGTTACATTATAATATCTCGTCACGCCAGATCAGGGCCAATCTACATCCTCATCTACCTCGCGTGCTTCAAACTTATATAATATGCTGTAAAGGAAAGCACTTTTGGATATTGCTTTAACAGGAAATCCATTAAATTATCAATATTTACTAAAGAGCAAAATAGGAAAGAAAAAGATAAAAGAAATTGTTTTCATAGCTTGAAACCGTAGTATTGTTAATTTAGTAGAAAAATCCTCATGTCACATAACAAAGAAAGGACCTCAAGTTCTCAGAAAAAAGGTAAAGGTTTTTATTAGATAGCGACGGAAATGTATATAGTATAGAGAGGACATAAAGACGATACGCAGACCTTCAGAGAATCCTTATTAATGAAACATTGTTCATTTGACGGGACTTTTATTTGGGATTTATTTCTTGTAGATATTATCCTTGTTGACTTTGTGACTTCTATCGCACATTAATGTAAGTCAAATTCGAAATATGTAGTCATTTTTCATATATTTACATCGAGACAATTCTACAAAGCATTTCATAAATATAGTAATTTGCTAATCTTTCTAAATGATCATTACTAATGTTTGAATCAAGAAACAGATTTGACCACATGTTTTACAATAGAAGATCTTAATAATCATTTAGAGAATTAATTTTGATATGGACGCCGTGGGCAATATGATCGTGATCAAAAGACGTACAAAACAGCGCTGTAAACAAAAGGAGATATAGAAAAAAATCCTTTAAAGACAAACAAGTGTGTATGCGGTGTAGAATTGTTGAACTACATAGAATATTCATAATTAGGGGCGGAGCGAGACACAACGACAGCAGTGATGTCGGCCGGCGGACGCGGACAACGCGTATGAGACGAGGCGCCCGCGAGAGCGGCGCTCGGAGCGGTCGGCGACGGCAATACACACGCCGTGGACAAAGAAAACATCTGGCTCATCAATATAATGACATCGATCGAGGAAATCGTCCGCCCGCGCATAGCGTTCATGGTCACTTCCGAGACGTAGGAAGTGGACGGATTGAGACCATCCGCTGTCACGTAAGCGACAAATAGTTAAAAGGTTGACGACCGTAAGAATTGAAGGCTTGTTTGTATTGTGTGCACACGACAAAGACCACTTGTGCGATTCAATCTCAATATTAGACCACTTCTTGTCCATGGACATTTCATTGTTTATATTATTATCACTGATTTAATATATCAGTGTTGATTATTTTATTATTTACTAACCATAGCCAAGTAAGTGGGCCGTTAACTAAACATCGAGTTGCAGCGCACAAATCAATATAGCTGTAATCGAATTGCAATGTTTCATTCAACACTAATGCGGTAGCGCGAAAGTTGAACAACAAAAATGGTCAAACACTTCGAGGGCAAAGCAGCAATTGTCGACGAAGTATGACGAACGTGAACCGCGCCGACTGATGACGTGGGAGGACTGACTGTCGTGATGCAGGGAACAGCGGGACGGGCGAGCGGCGCGCGGCGCGGGCGGCGGCGCGGGCGGCGGCGCGGCGACCGTTGCAAAAAAACACTCGACCGAATTAGAACTCACCGAGCGGATCAACGTGAACATTAGCAACGCGCGGGGGTCTACGTAGGGTTCGGAAATATTGTCACATTTCCCGGACCAACGACGAAATATATTGAAACTGTAATATAAAAAAAAAAACAAAAATAACAATATCATCACCACGCTGGCTCAGTCCACCATAAAAGCAAAAAGGTATCATGTACATTTAAAATATTTTCATATTTCGAACAGCGTGTGTGTGACGAGACACCTGCACGCCCGCTAATTGTCGCCCGTGGTCGTCCATTTTCTTTTTAATGAACGCAAATTGGCGCGTGTTGATGTGGCTCGTGACCAGGTTCCGCTCCGTCGACTGTGTCAATATATCGCTCGTACAGCTTATTAAACAATACATAGTGACATCACATGGGTTTTATTTAAAGCGCAAATTCCCGTCGTTCCGGGAGTATGTGTATTTAAATTGAGTGGTAATTTTTTGGTACCCGTGTTAACTCATGAGCAAAACCTCAATAACAAATTGTTGCGTAAAACCTAACCAAATTGTATGTAAAATAAAGGATAAATAGACAAAAATCGCTCGATCGCGCAAAAGTTGTCAAGTACCTACCTTTGCTCGAGAATTTACAAAAGCTTGCGTTTGCCCGATAATTTGACCCATATCAAAATGTTAACGATAAGTTGGAAACTTTAGGTAAAGATATCGCTCGATAACCAAGAGTACTAGCGAATGTAAAATTATGGGTAAATGTTGTATGAGGCAAGAGCCAGCGAGACCGCTGATTATTGCCGAAGACAAGATTCTACAAATATCAACTCGATAATAATAATAATCGCTCACATGTATTCCTCATTGGTTACGTACCTATTCATTGCATATTTTAAGTGTGGTTATGGTGGATTCATATAATTCAAATTATTCTGTAATGTTATGTTATTTCACTTTCTATCATAGTCACCAAAACATTAAAATTAATTGATTTCTGAACGAGTATAATCCTAAGACGTACTTATAAACGTTGTATGCATCACTATGCTCCAGCTGATGCGCATCTCCAAAACACGGAAGCATTCCAGGACAGTCGGCGTGGTCATAAGCCGGTTTAATTATAAATGACGAGCGGGTGGCCGCGAGAGGATCTTTGGGAATATTCCCAAACTCGCCACAGGCAAAGATAGATCTCGAGCGTGAGCTGTGTGCGGCGACGACGGGCGACCCCGTTCCGACACTCGGACGAAACGATAAATTAATTAAAATGTTGTTACACGCAAAAATAGTTCGCCATTCAGCAGCCCACGTCAACAGAAGTGTTTGTCACACTGATGTCTGCTAAAAATGTTAAAATTTTATTATGCCATCATAACAACATAAAGTACATTATTTTTATTTTTTTCGCCACTTGCCACGTCACGTCATGTGTTGAGTTACGTAGGTTCCAGTTATTCCGTCCTGCTCCCTCGTACGCTAAAATAATATGTTTTTCGCAGCGCGAAACAAAATAAAGTATTCTCATATACAAAATATTAGAATATCAGAAGAGCGAATTTTATTTTCTCATAATTACATTTCTATTGACTTTATAGGTCTAAAACTACAACATTAAAATTTCAAAAATTCATCACCAAAACAAAGAGACCGCCTACGTGGCCAAAGACAACAAAGGATTGCCTCCAGGCAAGTGTAATTTTATGCCCGTCATATTCCCATTTAGCTATCTATCATACCGAGCGAGTGTCAATCAGAGAACAGGAGACGAATCAATTTCTGCCGATCGCTTGGATGCGACACGGGAAATAAGATGTTCATACGAATCGGAGCGCGCCGGCACGGATATTAAAACGCCGCCGTCTTAAAATAATATCTGATTCTGATTCTGATCTATCAAATGTAACCGGTGACAAATAATGATGGAAATATAATTTTAACATTTATCCATTATTTCTGTCCGGAAAAAAATATTAAACACAGCATCACGGTAGTATTTTTGGGAATACAATGCGAGAGAATGCGAAAAATTTATGTTAGTGGTTCCATGTATCTGCGGTAAGCCTGCAGCCAGCACACACCGAAATAGAATAGTCAAATTATTACGACTGTCCGATACGATACGATGTACAATAATAATATGGCCAGCGTGCGGACTACGCACAAAACCTCTGGCGGGAGGCCTGTGTCCAGGGAGAGCGCGCAGACAGGGCTTTAGTACCCACGTTATAATTGACCGGAGGCTAGGCTAGGCTAGGCTGTGTAAAATTATCGCCATGGCCTCTCGGAATACTTTTTGTTATCATTAACATTGCGCGCTCGGACTTCAACTGGATTACCTTATACGACACAGAAGGTCGCCAATTCATTTAACGTCAACATTTCCAACGGCCACTTGTATCATTACACCGTTGACCAACATTAGAACATTATTTAATAATAATAATACAAAATGACAAACAAACATAACAGTGTAATGCGATCTATCTGCCGCGCACATTAAAACGGACGGAAATTTTGATCTGACTGGTAACACAGTGAAACTTGCCTACATAAATATAACCACGTGCCTGTGTACCATCGAAGGGGTAGGTAGACAAGTGTAGTAAGTACCCTTTCACGTAACAAAATGTATGTTATGCGTCTCGCCGTCACATAGGGGTGAGCTCATTATCATACACCGAGCACAAATACAAACTCCCAAACTGCTGGGAATTCCAAGTCGGACCGACACTACGATGACCCTACTGCATACGACACGTATTACGCGGGACGCGTGCAGTATATCTGGCAACATTACATACCCTACGTCTTTCATTAGCGCGAGCAGTCAGCGAAAGATCCTGCGTAGACGCTTCCCAGCGCACGGTGGCTGCGGTGCGGAGCTCGTATTACGCCTATCGCCGGAAAAATGTGGGTCGCATCCGATTGCACCGCGCACGCCGCCTGCGCAGCGGCGCTCGCCCGCGCGCCGGTCGCCCGACAGCGCTGGCCGCGCGAGCGGGCGCGTGCCCTTCTGCTGGGCACCGCTGTCGATAAGATAACGGACACCGAGCCAAACTCTGATTGAGCCGCTCGAGCGCGTTTATCTCGCGGCGCCTCCTCGTCGATGCGCGGTGCAGCAGCGATAAGATCGTTATAAATCGCGTAATCGATCAATGAATGTTATCGGTGTGTACGCTTTATACATTAAATTTTATTTCTTCTCTGAACAATCAACGCGACAAAACCGCATTATGTTGCTTTAAAACTGATCGCATATTTGTTTGTTTTACAAACGAAACAGGAATCGTACATAGATATTGGAGGAACGTAAGGATAGAAATATCTGTCTGTGATTGTTCACTGCCTATATCTTCAGGGACTTAGCGTGCCTATATAATAATGATAACTTTATAATTGGTCATGTTGGTCGGAAGCGCGACTGCTGATCGGGAGATATTGGGTTCATATCCCCCGGGTCGGGCACTGCTGGATGTTTCTTAATTAGATTTTCCAGCAGTGGTCCGGAGTCTGGAAATGTGTCCGGTGTTTGACAATAGATACATTGTCTGTCTATTCGATAGTGGGATGTAAACGTAAGTGGTGAATCGTAGGTGTTTACTACAACCCTCTGCCTACCTCTTCGGGGATCACAGGTGTGATGTTACGCAGTAACTGCATAAACATAAATTTATAACAGTCGGTTTACATGTCGGAAGTAACTGTATTTACAGTGAATACGATGTAAATCGACAAACGGGTTCGGAATCAGAAAGTGAAAACAAAACGCCCGCAGCCTTCATATCTAATTCAATTTCTAATAAATGTATAGAATTAAAAATTGATAAGTTTTTTTTTTGTCTATTGTACAGTATTTTTTTAATGTTACTTCACACGTGGCCTCATCGGATCTTTAGCCGCGGGTCTGCTCGCAGACTGAGAAGGTTCACGAAAGGACCATGTTCAGTTGAGCCCTGTAATGACCTCCGGCAAGTATCGGTTGCGAAGCGCCGGCGCGGCGTGGCCGGTGCTGGCGCGGCGTGGCCGGCGCTGGCGCGGCGTGGCCGGCTCTGGCGCGGCGTGGCCGGCGCGCGCCGCGCCCCGCGAGCGCACACGTTACGATGATCTACTGAACTGCGCCGCTCGCGAGGCGAGCGCACTCGACGACACGATCGCCTTCACGCCTTTAAACCTTTACAGGTGAAGATGTAAAACATCGTACATACGTATACACCACGCATCGAATCGTCGAATTAAACCAACCGCATATGTGAATTCTAATAGCGCATAAACATTAATCCAATCAAGGATTAACATCTCGATCCTACTTGGTTAGAAGTATGTTAATTTGGAAAAATAAAGGATTGAAAAAAAAACGTAACTTTACGCCTGTAATCCCCGAAGAGGTAGGCAGAGGAATGCAGAACACTCCCACGATTCACCGGTTACGT
>DWEI01001077.1:0-17976 GCA_018245875.1 Mysoria ambigua | reverse complement strand
GTTTTTACATATATAATATACAAACTTATGATATATTTCTAATTATTATAGTAAATAACCAAAGTAACCAGTTACTTTTCATAAAGGTGAATATTTTCTAGTGTGGAAAATAAATCTATATTTTACTCACACGAACATCCCACTTGGTGAGTTCCATTCAGACGTCTAAAACACGCCGCACTTCCTTCTATAGATGAGTAAATCTGTTCGTGAAGCCTTTCACTAATGGTTTCTGTAACATTAGAAACTTTAACTGTAAATATTTCTTATTAATCATTCAAGAAGAAAAATATGTAGAATATATTTAAACAATTCATACGAATCTGGAAATCACAAGGAAATATATGTTTTTACCTCGGCATAAAAATAAAAAATTAAACAGAAGAATAAGGAATCGCATGATGAACGAATTTTCTGTTTTTTATTGGAATATGAATATAACTTTTATGTAATCGTCATTTAAATCGATGAATCATTAACTAAAACATATCATGACTATTCCATAATAATAAATGAATATGATGGACAGACATCATGTCAAGTTGACAATTCATGACGTGAATCGGAGCAGTGATGTCCGAAGAATCACAGACGTTAGTAATCAAAAAAACAATGGAAAATCAATTACTTAAATACCGATTACCATTTACAAAAAACTAATTTTATTTAATAAAGGATAACACAATAAAATATAATGAAACATCTGCTAAGCAAAAAATGGTCCTGAAGTAGATATTCGGAACAATTTAATTTTATCTACCATGAATTTCATACTGATAGCCCAGACTCTGGACTTATGCCCGGTTTATGGTAATCTACGAGTATTCATGTATGAATACTCGTACCCTAGCATGTATGACAGAAATTTCTAATCGACCCCTTCCAGAAAATGCTTTGAAATCTTAATATTTTTAATAAAACTTGTACGTAAATTAATTATTTTAAATTGTTTAGTCATGAAAATAATATATTAAAAAAGCAGAAATATTTCATTTGAATTTCTGTTTTGTTTCGTTTTCTATGTTGCCAGTGCAATTAACATTGAACCATGAAAAAAAAATCTACGTTTTCTACAGATTTTAAAATGTAGTTATCCATACACCCCACTGATATTACAAAATCATATATATAACGATTTAACTTCTGTATAGTGTACTATCGCACATGATGTAAGCCGAACAATATTGTTTTATTAAAATTGTTTACAGTTGCACAAATGTTATATTCATGAACAATTATTATTGAGATGTACATGATATAACATTATAAGATTACGATGTTTTTGTGTATTTACAGCATTTTCCAAAAATATATCGTACAACTTAACATTATTATTATAAATGTTGCCCTCATACACGCGTTTGCAAAATTACAGCGCATTCGTCTGTTGGTCGGCCATTTGTAGTTTTACAGCTGGCTGTGCTTCTATTTAGTAAGTTGAATTGTTTAACACAGTGGGTTCAAAGTATTTTTTTAGAACAGTCTCCTACTTTTCTCTCAATAGTCTTACACTATGGGAGAAAACGTGGATTTAAAGGTGAGCATGTTAATCATTATGTAGATTGAAATTATACGTAAACTTCCATTGTTACAATCACGTCTGTAGATCGATACTTTGATGATTAATATTTAACATTCAAATATGTATAATATTTTTTTTGTTCATGTAAATATTTAATTTACTTCGTAATACTGTATATTATAGTAACAAATAAAGCTTTGGTATTTTTACTCAGTGCTTGGCGATGAAATTAATTTGTTTTTGAAAAAGTGCACGACCTGTCGCGTGGTGTTTATTTTAGGGGGTAGTTTTTAATGGGCTTATGTTGCGTATACACGTTGTTCTCTTTTAAACTCCTATCGTTTATTTTGTTCCTATGATAGTATTATATTAATGTTTTTATAAGCTGGTGGTAATGGATTCAAATTGTAATATTCAAGCAAAATATGTTATAGTTGATGTGTATGTATTAAAAACTTTAAAATATCTGTTTTCTTAAAATTGCCACGTATTTATTTAAAACCACCCCCTTAGATAGATATTCACGTCATTGGCAAGTAACATGGCAGATATGATTGATCTTGATTTGTTACGGTATTTAAAACAATTTTAATGGGCTCTGTGCCATTGTTTTACGTATAAGTTACATTAATATTGCCGTTACTCATATTCTGTGTATTATTATAATAGTATATATTGAAATCTACCACAAGTTGTATGTTTGTAAATATTGTGTAAAGTATATAACAATATATTATACAGGAGATGAGAGACTACGACACTACATAATTATGTTGGTGCCTGGACTGTACTCTTCAATTAATATCTCTTGATTATCGTTATGTCTCTATTAAATGACATTTGTATTATGTTAACTTTGGACCTACATTAAGCTAACAATTTTGAACAAAAGTTTATTATTAGTTAGTACATTCTTAATATCATACTTGGTACTGACAAAAAATGAAATTGATGATAATTTAAAATTATATTTTTCAGGCAGACAGTTTATTCAATCTCGATGACCTACTTCAGTGTCCTGTGTGCTACGAAATACCCTATGGTCAGATATTCCAGTGTAACGAAGGCCATCATGTGTGCGGCCGCTGTAAAGTACGCCTCGATGTGTGTCCAGTTTGCAGGGCTCTATTCTTTGGCACTCGCAACTATGCTATGGAGGAGCTCATTGCCAACTTTAGAAAAATCACCGCTATTGTATGTACCTTATACATATATAAATGTTACAGAATGCTATTATCTCGAAGCTCTTATATTGCAACCAGATTTTTTTTTTCAGAAGTCTGGAAAGGGTGCAGGTCCTAGTTCTTCAGACAGCAACTCTTCAGCCAAAGATGTAGCTACAGTAGAGCCTGAAAGTAACACAGATGATCAAAACAATGAGAATATTTCACTTCCCGTGAGCATTTACCATATTATTACTTCCATTTACCTACCAATGAATGTCACTAAGAGTGTATGTATGTTTGAGTCACAGTCGTAAATTTTGATTGTGTTAATAATTTACTTTTACAGTGTCGAATATTGTTATCTAGAGACTCAGTGTAATACCATTTTAATTGTGGTATGGCATTTAAACTGAACAACATTGAGCATAAGCCGACATTCTGTGATCCAATACATGAGAAGCAGAAGTGTTTGATATACACATTCATGAATACCTTATAGTACCACGCGGTGTATGGTATTCAAAGAGTGATCTTTATTTACATGTCAAAATTAATGAATGTGTTTTTTATTGATTGAATAATTGTTCAGTGTATTATCACAGTTATGGTTTTATGTTAACAAGCCAGGTTCCTTACAGGGCAGGCGGAGTTTTAAATATTTATATTATATTTTTATAGGAACCTCTGAGGCCCCCACCTCCCTGCAAAGGTGTGTTCAGATGCCTTTGTTGCAAAGTGGGAAAAACTGAACGCTTACCGATCAGCAGATTACTGAATCATCTGCGTTATTATCATGCTCCTGATCTTATTGAGGTGAGTTTGCTGTTTAGAATATCGACATTAATATTACCAAAGACAGGAACGTTTGTATTTATTTTGAAACAAGAAGTGGATGTCCAATATTAAGGCTGGTGGTTATATTCATCATTTATGGTGAGAGAAGGGTGTTGGTGCCGTGTCCCTCTGACTGGGGATCCAGTACAACTGAATACCATGTTGCTTACAGTTAACGTAGACATTTTAATATGTGAAATGATCACAAAAGGTTGACACAGGAACACACATTGAAACAAATGTTCAGTGATAATAGAAAATTGTAAAAATCAATGTCTTGTTATCCGTTCCATATGAAAATACCCTCACATAGTATTGTAAAATTTTTTTTAGTTTATTTATGAGATGTGGGATTTTTTCCCTTTTTTATTATATTGCATTTGATGTAAACTTTATTGGTTAATTAAATTAAAGACAAGAATTATAAAAATGGGATCACCAATTCCTTGTTCATTTATAACATTCTAAGTAGTTTCTTAGGGTGTGTTATATAATCAGCCCAGTTATTATTTTATTATACCAATATTTAACCATCATTGGATATTTTGAGGACTGTCAAAAACTGAGATGGAGTGGAACAGTGTAAGCAGTGTGAGAGACTTTAGGCATCTCACAGTTGCAAAAGAGATCTATGTCTTGCAGTCACACAATGGGAGAGTCTCAGCCGAAATATTTACCATATTCATAAATATATAGTTAATTGTTTTAGATATTCTTAGAAAGTTACGAACACTCCTAATTCAATTTTTCTCCAATAAAAAGATATTGTGATCAAATTTGGTTTCGTGGCATCTCTTTACAATAAAAAAATGTATGTATAAAAACTGAATAACACTTGATTTAATTGAAGGGGTAACTTTGTGAGGATGTTGGCACACCTTAGAGTTCCCTGCAATGTTCATTATTGGGGTGTCCGATGTGTGCCCATGGCTTTTATTCCCTGAACCGATCTTCTCTTCATGAGAGATCCATTAGTTCATTATTGTAGTATGATAAAGGTGATAATGATGATAAACAGTAATATAAACTTGTTCATGCTTTTTAAATCCATATCAAAATCATCAGTTTTGATTTGGTGTCTCCTTATGTCTATTGGGTTTTGCTAGCTACTGAATTTGTCACAGTTTATAAGTAATTGTTTTAAAAATCTAAATAAACATATCTGATGGCATGGTGATATTTGTGTCACAAGATTGTATTGTTTTAGGGTCGGGCAGAAAATGGAGAGTATGTGCAAGCTTGGCAAATCTCAACTGTGCCAGGCAGGCTTGTAACTGCTGTGAGGGTCGCCGAAATGGGAGTTTTCTTCTTAGTCATAGAAATAACTAGTGAGTACTTGTCTAGATCCTCAAGTGACATGTTATGTTTTATCAATTTATATGTGGCCTGTTCATCGTAGAGAAAACTACATGCAAAAATAAAGGATTGACATCCATTGTATAATTCAATTATACATGTTATTTTAATTATTTTGTTTGTGACATGTGTGTGTTCTACACTGCTCTGCCTAACTATGAGGGTTACGGGTCACTTCTGTAATTATGTTTTTTTATCTTTCTTCTTTTTGTAAATTGAAGATTGTTTTGAAGAGATTTGCAATTCTTTTTATTTTAGGTCAGTCAATTCATGCTTGGTTGACCATGGCATGCTCACCCTGGACTGCTCAGTCTTATAATTACACCATTACCTTGTCCGGTGTTGACCGTGAAGCTATTTTTTCTGATGTTGTAAGTATTTAAATGTATGACTAAAAAGATATTTAGACCTATATGTAGAACAAAGTTATATATGATAATAACAACAAATCGTTTTTATTATAGTTATCAATCTAAGTTGACCTATATATTGTGTTTTACATGCTTAGGAAAAGAATCAATCCTCTAGAACAATTAGGAAAAATGTAAATGCTGATTTATGTGCTTGATAATTTGCAAATCACTCTTCTGTAAACTAACACTTATACAGAAGTAACTTTATTCTATGGATAGGTCGATTTGATCCATTGAAATATAATTTCAAGCATATCTTTACATAT
Source organism: Mysoria ambigua (assembly GCA_018245875.1). Taxonomy (NCBI): domain Eukaryota; kingdom Metazoa; phylum Arthropoda; class Insecta; order Lepidoptera; family Hesperiidae; genus Mysoria; species Mysoria ambigua. The sequence goes on along the minus strand of DWEI01001077.1, from coordinate 12,419 downwards.
TAATGATTAAGACTTGCTGTAGTAATTCAATGAATAATACTGTATTTGAGCACTTAAATTCAGGTAGGATGATCAAGTATTTTTAATGAAAGTAATTTCAAGAAAAAGTAGTCTTTAAATTTGATATATAGTGTAGGCCCCTTTCCTACCAGTTGGTTTGACAGCCTGAAGGAGACAGTGGGGTTCTATTGGTCTCGGAAGGCTCAAGACCTGATGATGATGTACAGTTTTAAGTGTTGTGATTAAAATTATAAAATTGGTTCCTTTTTAGGTGGGATCGGTGCGGTCTTGCGAAGGCAGTCTCAAGAAGCGCGGGCACACGTTAAAAGTGACCGGGCCAGATGCCCAGGTGTTATTTTCGGCAACCGCGCTCGCGGGCAAGCTATCGGTCCGGCGCACCACCACCGAGCAGATGCAGGAGAACAGCCTGCAGCCGCCGCGCGCCATAATGCGCGTCGCCAACCGGGGCTCCGAAACCTCCGCCTCGCTGACCGAACTCGGCGATAACCTCAATCCGCTCCTCCAAGACCTAACGAACGATGTGGCCCAACTCTCCAGGGCGTTCGCTTTTTTGGGCAGGGGAGCTGGCGCGTTGTCTCGTTATAACTCGGAAATACTAGCCAGAATCGAAAATCACGAGGTGAATCATATGACAGCAGCCGATCAGGCCCAGGACACCGTAGTAGTGGAGCTGTCGACTGTACGAGCGCCGGTCCAGAATGGCCAGATCGCCAACACGGATCGACCCTTGTCTCAGAACGCCCGCAGGCGCATGCGCCATCGTCTGCGGGCGGTGTTGGACGAGACGAATGAGGCGGATCACGAGGCCAATGTGGGGCATAACGCCCCCGCTCCGGAAACACGGGCAGCGGCGACACGAGAGCAGGTCATCCAGGAGCAGCCGGCCAACGGGCCGTCGCCGGCGACGACGGCCGGGCGGAGCGCCCGCGGCCGCACCGCGCGCAACAACAGACGCAAGCGCCGACAGCGCCGGTAGACACGGTTCGTACGCAGCCGCTGCTTATGCAAACTACACGATTGCCACTACAAGAAGTCTCGGACGACTGCTCTGGGGTTACTGGACGTCACGGATTATACACCTCTGGATCTCTGGATACCGCGCCGCGTCATAAATGAAATAGTGAAAATGGTTCGATTGTTAAATATGTATGTGTGTGTGTGTGGTGGCTAAATGTCGTATTACAGTTGTGTGTGCGTGTCGGAAGACGTGTAGAAAAGATACTATTATAAAAATTACAGAAACTATAAATGCTACTAAAATATATTTTAGTTTAATATGTTGATGTTGATGTATAAAAAAGGCCCATTCTTGTTGTATAAAATAGAGAAAATGTCATTGATGCCAATGTAGTAAATGCCATTCGCCATTAAGTTTGCCTTTTGTTAATAATAAATGAAAACAAAGATTTGTTGATTGTACCATAATTGTAATGTTGTACTTAAATTATCAATGCGAACGTATTGACTGTCAATACAAGTAATACTTAAAGCATAATACATTTTAACAGGTCATATTATGTTCATGTAAAGTGTATATGTAATACTGTGCATTATGCTGTTGTTCATTAGTGATAATAATTATATAGTAATTTTGAAGAACGAAACAGTATGTACAAAATTACAAAAAGTTAATTGTGGAGATATTTTTTTTATTCTTCACTGGCAGCACCACATGCATTACACTTGGCACTGCATACATTTTTTACAGTTTTTGAACCCTGATTACATTTTCGTACAGGTATCTTTTTGAAGCTAAATAATGTAATTTTTACTACATGAATTTTTTAAGTGCTGTGATAATATTGTGTGGCTGATGGTATATTTGTTCACTCAAAATATCCCCAGAGTGTGAGAGATAGAGAATAATGTTTTAAAAATTCAACAAGTGTATTATAAATCATGCATAAATGTAAATTTAATTAACCTGGCATATGACAAAATGAATGAAGCATGTTATTAAAATGATTGAATATGATATTTGACAAGGATCCATTGTTTTCATTATTGAAATAATGATTTGAATGCTGTTAATTCAGTTATAATGTTTATAAGGGATTAATTGTTAATAAATTTTTTACAATAGTTTTAAATGTACGGATGTTACAGGATAGTAAATGATCATCATTGTTATGTTGACGTACTCAAATATACAGGAAATATGTGTCTGCACCAATTTATTTATACATGGAAGATAAGAATAATCTGATGCTGAGGTAGTGAAATGAGTAAATTTGTTTTAACTCTGTTCGATATGTGAGCTGTAATTTGTCGACATAACTGATGTTGTCCGATATTGGTTTTCAATTCTGTTGAAGATATAATTGGTTTTTGTGAAAGTAATTTTTTTTTTTTCATTTATATCACCTAGATACTTTTCTTAAATGTTGAAAATTAATTCTATTATTTATACACTTATTGCCTTTTCAAATATGCCTACATCTAGCCATTTCTGCAATATCATATGTACAGCTGGCCACTTAAACCGAACTTGATACTCTCAAAAATAATAACCAAGCATGTACTCATTAAGCATGTGGTATATTTGCTCAATTTTACTACCTTAACAACATGTTTCACTTCAGCACTTTATAAGCTCTTTGGATGTATTTTATCTACTCCTGATGATAGATACTAATCATTATTAGTGGATAAGCATAATTTAACGATGTTTAAAAGCATACTAAACTTGAAAATGTAAAAAAAGTGTATTATATGAGTGTTGACAAATTAAAAAAAAATCCTGTGAAATGACTACAAATGGTAAACTAGTATCTAGCATAGGGTCCTAACTCTATCGCACATATATCTTAGACACTAATTAAAGTTCTATTTTTATTAGAATTAGTATGTGACTAATCGCAATGGCTTGTTTTATTATTGTGATTATGGTGTATTAGCTATGATAATTCAATTAACAATGTATGTTGTGTTAATGATATTGAGTCTGTTAATTAAAATGTTAGCGGTATTTTTACCTGTAAGTGATTATCAAGTCGTTTCATTATTTTTATCTACCGTTACAGCCTACATTGCTCGCGAAACTTGCGATGCGGAGTCATTAACACACAAGGGGTCATACGATTTTGAGTTTTAGGTCGGTATTTAATAAAGCTTTTGATGTAACGGCCTGGTTGGTCGAGTTCATTGCAGCAACCACACAGTCGTTTGCGGGGTTCTGGGTTTAATTAAATCGTGGGCCGGGCACTGATGGATTTTCTTAACTTTCGCTCGGAATCTGGATATTTTTTTATGTATGGCAATAGACGCCTCCTATTTTACAATATGATATAAACGTAACTGGTAAAATGCGGGAGTGTTTGACATTCGTCGGCCTAACTTCTCGGGGAATACCTGCGTCGGATCGAGCACGCGGCACTGATGCGCCATGTCCAGCAACTCCCTATTCATGCATACCACACATGAGCAGGCTAAACAGGATAGATTTCCCCTAAGCTAGGGTTACGTCACCGACGCCAATTGTCATATACAGTTTTGCTGAAGTCGTGTCTAAGTGAAAATGGTATGTTAGGTTATGTACCATGACGGGCAGGAATCCCTTATAATGCAACTTTTTGGGCCCGCAAGTAGTCAGAGTGAGTTTTATTTCTTATGATAGGCAAACAAATTTTGATGACCCCAAATTATCATATAAATGAACATATCAAATAGAACATTTCTTGTTAGTTAAGATTATTCAGTGAAAGTACAATGGATTTTTAATGATTTCTTTACCCGTCATATTTTCATCGCGTCATCGCTTCGTTGTTTTGGTCACTACATGAGGCAATCGCTAAACTCTAGTGCTTGCTAGCTTTATTGTTAATAAAAAGGGCCTAGATTCAGTCGAGCAAAATACAATAGTATTTATGCTCGATACATGAAAATTCACGATTTGATGATATAGCTTATCCAAAATACTATGGGATCCTGTAATGCAGTTTAGAGTGTTTAATTGTTATAAGTATGTCATCTTCTTCTACGTCTATGTTCTGCAATAGTGATGCATATAGTTGTAATAAGCAAGTCCGTACAAAGCAGTTCTATAGCAACTATTTCTTAACCTGTATCTCCGATGGCTTGGCGACATGGAACTAGCCAGCGCATGAAGGAACGAATCAAACTCAATCCTCGAGGCCACTCCCCAAGTGAAGTGACTCACCGAATGCTTCGTCATCAATAAAAATATTTTTATTAATTGCTTTTTATCAATAGATGGCAGTAGTCGATGTAGAACTTTCTAGAATGATGAGTATGTATTGACTATTTGCAACTTTGATTTACATTGTGGGATTGGTACCAGTACGGCATATTTGTTATTTTTATACTGTATGTTTTTATGCTAATGTATTAATATTGTCTTTAACGCTAATGTATTGCTATATGATAATACAAGTAGTTTAAGAGTTTAGTTTCTTTGTTCATCATCGTTCATAATTCATATATACAACTTTTGTTTTGCGACTTGTCACTAGATGGCATTGAAATTATAATAATATGGCTATGAAATACAGTACAGTTTTATAATGAATTTGATCAAAATAAAAACTTATTAATAAGAAAGGCAGCGGCAAATCGAATTCCTTTATTTTTATATTAATTTTTTTTGTAAGATTTCAATGCCATTTTGTATTTTCCACATATTGCCATTTAAGCGGAGAGAATATGACAAACCGAACTTGTAACTTTATATTTCTATTTTTTTTGTAAAAATTCAATGTCATTAGTCTCTTGTCTATTCTCTGAAAATATGTAATCAAATCTTTTAATAAACTCGAAATAAATTTTTCTAGCCATATTTTTGTATATTATCCTTCTGGTCCTTCGTCGTCCTTTTTAAATGTATTTTAAATAACTATTTAAATAACTGACAATGGTAATATACTAAGCTTATAATAGAGGAAAAATAAACTAAATAAAGGAAAAAGTTTTCCTATCTAAATTAGCCTTTTTGTACTATTCCACTTGAACTATTATAAATCCACACCTGATATGAAACAAAACTGTCACTTTATGATATGGATTAAATTGAATTTTATTTATTAACGTTCAGCGCTATCTAGTTGTGGATATAGTAACAACAATATATGAATAGAACTGAAGATGTTACGATACACACAGTAGAAATAGTTCTGTCCCAACCCCAATATTTGTACCTTTAGTTCACCGCATGGCCAGGAGATGTCTTTAGTAAATTGTTTGTTTTGTATGTATATGTAGTTCACGGCACACCAATAGATGGGGATAGTTTAGAAAGCTGAATCACGATGTTAAAATTCCGTGAAGTTTATATAAGTACTAGGCAAATAAAAACTATTGTTTCCTTCATAGTGGGAGCAGTGAATTGCACCTCACCCACTCCCTCACGTTACGCAGTCCGCAAGCCAAAGTATGTCCACACCGACCTTCCAAACCAACTCACCTTTGACCTCGAAAGCCTCCTGGCTGCCCTGAAAGAGTCAGGGTAATTAGCTCCTTCCGATAGTGTTCATCCTTCAAATGACACATGTCCTCAATCTTTAACACGTCAATGTTAAAAACCATGTGGATGCTCCCTAGGGAGATTTGCTAGCGCCCCCTCGATCTACCAAGAGGGGATCGCATCCGATGAAAGCTTAAGGACCATTAAGGTCAAAGCCAACCCCATCGTGGTGTTTAATGGGTAGGCACGTAGGTCCTTCTGTCGTGAGTTCCACATACCCACTACAGGCGGCCGTAGTGGCATTCACCACCACCCGCTCGCGCATCTCCGGACGGTCACCCTTTCTACATTTGTTGGGGCACAAAAAAACTATTGTTAATTCGCTCTGAATTGGCTGTTTTATTCTCCCAGTTTTGAGCCATGTTTCCGACCCTTCCGCCTATATATGGCGTGAGAACATAATTGCTTATAATGAATTATAGCAGAAATTTTATTGTGCAAATAAAATAAATTTAACGTTATTTACATATAAACTGCATTTCTGTGGTATGTAACGGATGTGAAGTCATTGTGCCAGCCAATCGGAGTCAAGCCACCAAATTGACTTTTCTCTCACCAATCTTTTACGATTGTTTTCATAATTAGAATTTTATTAATGCGCTCACAATATGGATCAATTTACTGTTGATACTATATACTACTATCCACACTTTTCATGGTCATTCGTTAACATGACCCAGGAGTGGACAATGCGTTGCTGGCTTTTAAGGAGAGATCTCTTTCCGGTTTTCTTGACAAACTCCATGTCATAGCGTCCGGGAAAAGCCACAGATAGAAGCTCATTGCATATCTTGGTCATACGTGGTAGTTATTTACGAGTGCGCAAACCACACCTTGGAGAACTGTCTCAAGACCGGCCGATGGGGAGGCAATTTCTGTATTCAGTGGTGCTATGGAGGAAAAGTGGCATAAGGTCGAGCTGTTCTTTGGAGGATTCCCCATTTGTAGAACCGATGGAGCACGTAGAGCGAACCTGGGTTCCTCTTCAAGCTTAAGTCGCCTAATTTTTTTGTAATCCCAAGATAGCTGACTGTACAGATTGCACGTTTTGCGCAGAATCAAATAGAAAAAGTTGGTATTATGGCGTTCCGACCCAGAGGTGGGAACAGTACTCCATGTGTGGCCGTACTTGAGATTTATATAGCTTCAGAAATTGCACCGCGGAAAAGTACTGTTTCGCCCTGTTCAAAATGCTTAGCTTTTCAGCTGACTTCGGCACTGCAGACTACTCGATATGTCAACTCCTAAGATTATGATACTCTCCCTAATGGTGGCCGTCGTTCATTGGAACTTGGGTGTCATGACAAATTCTATGGCTTGTGCGATTAGGAGTCCAATTTTGAGGTGTGTTGGGTTAAAGTTGAATCCGTGGCATTTACATATAGCCTCTAGTTAAAAAAAACGTTGGAGCTGTTCATAACAAATATAAATCGTATGTTAGAAAATCACTGCGGGAATACATTCTTCTTCTATTTGTATTTTTTCATTTATGAAGGTTGAATTTGGTTTACGCATGGGTCAAGCAATTGTACACGCGACTTTTGATCGAGAACTCCTTTGTTGTCCTCCTAATCCCGGGTTGAGCTCTATCGGTTTTTTCTAACTTAAATTTTCTAATAGAATAATCTGCACGTTGACACGGATAACTTCCATACACACGCGTTTCTTTTCAATATTAGGTAACTCATGTTTGTCTGAGAGCGTCAGGAGAATGGCCATGGAAGTCTGCACCTGCGTCACTGAAAGTCACTGAAAGATAATTCCAGGTCAGGACGACCAAACACCACCGTTACCGAAGAAAAATTTGAAAAACTGAAAAAACTTGTTCTTTAAGATCGGCATTAAGTAGTGGTAGATAGCTGAAGCCATGGGTATCAGCAAGTAACGATTTGGTGACCCTCTGCATGATCACCTGCACTTGAAAAATGTGTGCGCGCGATGGGTGCCGAAAACACTCACGCTGCTGGACAAGCAGAGTTGAGTCACAACTGTACAGGAGTTTTTGAACATATGTAGCAAAAATTCTGACAATGTTTTTTCTCACATTAAATAGTATTGCATGGCATACGCATCGCATCGAATAAAAACCCTTTATAGTAAATGTGAGAATTGTATTATATGTAGAGAGATAGAACTGAACATTTTTTTTTATACATTTCCATCAGTATTTAATACCTTAGACTCAAAACTTTTCAGCCGCCTCTCAAAGCTACCACTGGCATTTATCCGTCAGATTTATTTCAATAAATAAAGATAGATTGAAGTGCTTTGTTCGTCGTGTAGGCTTCAAGTGCGACTGCTGATCGAGATGTCCTGGGGTTCAATTCCTAGGTCGGGCAGAACTAAATTTTTCGTAGTGGCGCGGAATCTGAATATGTACCCAATGTATGAAATGAAATCAAACAAATATTTCGGTGCAAATACATACTTCTGTTAAACTGTAAAATTCTTAAGTATTGTAAGCTATACCTGATAAAGTCTGTTTGAAATACTAGTGCTGAAATGTTGAGCAATCATTTTCTACTTAGTAAAGTCTGAAATAACCTAATACCTCATTCCAAATATTTAAAAAAGTCAATTTGAAATACCTAATAATATTATTCTATTTTATTATTAATTATATTTATTTTATTACTGCTATAATTGTGATGCTTCACTGTGGGCCTCATACCCAAACTCAAAGTCGTTCTATGGGCTATCGAGAGAACTATGCTCCGTATTTCTCTACGCGGCAGAATTTGAAACGATTGAATCCATAGAACTAACGTCACTGATAGAGCTTTCAAAATTACCAAGTTTAAGTGCCAATAAGCAGGCGACATCGCTCGAAGGACTGATAACTGACAGAAACAAAAGGTCTTCGAGCAACGGCCGCGTTTCGATATAAAAGGAGGTTGTCCTCCTACCACGTGATCTGACGACCAAAAGAATAAGGCGGGGTAAGCACGGAGTAAAAACGAGAAAGCTGGTCTTTCCCAACAAACGTACATTCAGACAACACTTTCATCACCAATGAGTGGATGGTAAAAAAATGTACCAAAAAATTTTTGCAATGCCTTTTTTCCAAGCCGTGTTGTTTCCGGTAGCATAATTTTGTTATGAAACCTTCACAGATAGATGTCGCTATAGCATCATTTATCATTGACAGTTTATTTAATTTTGCTATTGCACGTTAGATGTCTCTGTACATCTGGCGTTAGCTTTAATTCATTTCCTTATTTCAGAGTCGAGCTGTCATTTTTATTCAACAATACGGTTACAAATTTATTTTTTCTGTGTTTAGTCCTATAATTTGCTAAAGAATATTAACTTACCAGATAATATATGTCACACAGTGTGAGTATTAAGTGAAAGTTGTGACTTGTAAATGGGAATTTGGTCAACAAATAAAATACATGGATTTATTCTGAATTAACCCCGAACATGATCTCTTACTTCGTAGCTGATGAAAATTTATTATAATTGTTACTTTAATGAGACTGCAAAGAGATCACTGCTTATAGACCTTTTCATAAACCCATGAAGTTTGATCATATTTTGTATTATCCCTGTTAAGATCTATCTGTTTTCAGAATTTTTATCGAAAATGGTAGAGGTAGATCCAACGCTTTTCGTGACTTGTCGTCTGTGTTTAAATGTTACGGGCCAGTTCCAAATCGTGCCTGTTGTGCAGCAGCAAATAAAATATTGTTTTGATATTGATGTAAGTATTTCTTAATATATCGGTAATTGTTGTTTATGGTTACTTAGTTGTTTTTAAATTTTTATGTCACAAATTGTTGCCTAGTGGAAAATTGGATAACATAAATATTTTGAACTTCCATTGATATATCTGAAGTTCAATAAATAGCTGCTAATACTTAGATAATCCCATACAAATTTCAGAAAGTGATACATTGATAAATTTAGTTTTTTTGGTTACATAAAATAACTCTTGGTTTTAGTTAGCCTGTATTTTAGAGGCAATTGAGACAAAAGCATGCAACAAAATCTTTTATAATATAGCTGTTTGTAAATAGCTGTATGTACCATTAACATCAAATGGTAATAACATAAGTATTATAACCTTTTTAATGTTTGTTTATTTGGTTAATTAGTATGGATTGCTTCAGTTACACAATAATTGTTATTGTTGTACTTGGGGACACCGAAAGTGTTGCCTCCCATATAGAAAGTTGTATATGAAATCCCATATGAAAGAATGGTATTATATTCATCTCCAATCATCATTATCAGTCTACCTTAGTCCATTGATGGATATAGCCACATCCCTTAGTGAGCACTATAGCCCCCTATATTCAGCTTGTCACATTTAGCTTTTGCCTGCAGCTTTTCATTCCATTTGGCCAGAGGGTGTATCATATTGTGAAGGCTGAGTCACACCCTCCACTTTAGCACTTGCTTATTCCGTTGATTGTTTATTTGTCAGTAGAGATGATCACTCCTTTGCCACTCCACCTCCAATCATGTTAATTATTAAAACCATAAGAACCATAATTATTAAAACCATAAGAAATTAATATAATAAACTTACAAAAGTAGTGATATTGACTGCCTCCTGAATAGTTAAACAAATTAAGCCCTGGTTTAAGTATTTGTTCAGGAAATATTGCACCGGAAATATTCTTCTTCATATTGTGCCTCTTCACTACTGAAGATTGGCCCATAATTCTCTGCACCTCTTTCTATCTATGGACAGGCGAGAATTAATAATCACTAATCAAAAACCATAATAAGTATTGACTCGAAGAATTACATACAGTCCTCTACTAATGGATTGTTGGTAAACCATGTACAAATATGAGCTGTGTCTGCTTGCTCAATGGTGGTTAGATCTCTATTATCACAGTATTATGACTGCTTTTGGTTGCGGATGTGACTGCCGATCAGGAGGTCCCGGGTTCAATTCCCAGGTTGAACACCACTTTAGATTTTTTAGTAGTGGTTCAGAGTCTGGATATGTGCCCAATGCATGGCTATGGGCTCGCCACCTTTTAAATAGTGGGACATAAACGTAACTGGTGAATCGTGGGAACATTCTGCATTCCTCTGCCTACCCCTTTCGGGGATTACAGGCGTGAAGTTACGTCTATTATTACAGTTTACTATTTTTCTCAAATTTTAACAGTTTAGGTTTCATAGAAAACTTGCTAATGATATAAATGTAACATCGCACTTGAAACATTGCAGTATTTTGCTCTCCTCTGCTGATCTTTTCAGATATTATTAAAAGGATGTAACATAAATGTGATGTAATATAATGTAACTATCTTTTCACCAGTTATGTTTATACCCCACTTTGGAAAACGGGTGGTCCAAACAAATCGAAACCCTAAACCACTCTTAGAAATGTCAAGTTACAGAAACCCAACAGTACACAAGCCGGACTAGAACGCAGGATTTTCAATGTGCTTTTCTTTTATATTCAGCCTGACAAGCAGCAAAACGGGCCACCTGATGTTAAGTGGTTGCCGTCGCCTATGAACATTGGCAACAGCCGGGGGGTGGCCAATGCCTTGCCGGCTTTGCCTCTCTTTGCGCTTTTCTTGCAGAACCCCTATGTCATAGCGCTCCGGGAAAGGCTCAGACGGAAGCTCATTCCACATCTTGCACGTACCTGTTAAAAACGACCGTGTAAACCGAACGGTGGAGGTCCGCCACGAGTGTAGCTGATGTGGATGAAACTTAAATCTTCGGAGGGTGGTGCGATGGAGGAAAGTTGGCATAGGCACCAGGTCGAACTAAAAGGAGCCTTCCGGGGTTGCGAGCGGCTAGAGTGGGAGCTCGAACCACTCAATCCCAACTAGCGATCCCGGGAAGGACGACGGTGCGGGTGGCCACGTACCATCGGGAAAACAGGAGTGTGGGATGAGGTATGATGCCTCTCCCAGACGAAGGGCCCGCTGGGCGCCCCGCTAGGAGGGCACCGGTGCGTTCCGTCGGAGATCCCGGAGCCTTCCTATTAGCGCCGAGAAGGCCACCGAGGGGGTTTTAGTGCGGTAAAAATCCCACATAACCCGGTATCTCTCCCAGGGTACCGGGTACCTTTTGAAGGTTTCTCCCCCCGTAACCAAAAAAAAAGGCACCAGGTCGAACAGTTTTTCGGAGCACTCACCATTGTATAGCCGGTAGAGCACGCAAAGACATCCTAAGTCCCTCCGCAGACTTAAGTCCTCCATCTTATCGGTAATCTCAGGATAGTTGACCATTCGAACTGCACGTTTTTGCACGGAGTCAAATGGCGCAAGTTGATATTGGGGTGCTCCCGCCCAGAGATGGGAACAGTAGAACTACATGTGGGGCCTTACTTGAGCTTTATAAAGCATAAACAGTTGCCTCGGAGTGAAGTACTGCTTCGCTTTGTTTAGAACGCCCAGCTTTTTGACAGCTAATTTAGCTTTAACCTCCAGATGACTCCAGAATTGCACAGTACTCGATATGTCAACTCCCAGGATTTCGATGCTCTCCCTAACGGTGGGCGTCGTCCCTTGGAACTTTGGCGCCATGACAAATGGGGCTTTTTTAGTGGTGAACACGCAAACTTGTGTCTTCTTGGGGTTGAATTTAACTAAGTTCAGTCGACCCCACTACGAGACCCGTTCCAGATAGTGCTCGACTTCAGTCACAAGTTTTACTCTCTTTTCTTCCACAAGTGTCCGAGAGGCGCCCGCACGGCTTGTATAAGATGCGTCGCCAGTGCTGTCATCCGCATAGCAATGAATGCTGTTGATTTGCAGCAACATGTAATTGATATGCAAGATAATAGTGTAGCCGACAGTACAGAGCCTTGAGGTACACCAGCATTGATTTGTTTTATATCGGAGCAGCAACCGTCGACTGTGACCTTTAATATGTCGCTCCGATAGAAATGCGGCGACCCATTTGCATAACCTCTCAGGAAGACCGTAAGATGGTAACT
>DWEI01001076.1:0-17981 GCA_018245875.1 Mysoria ambigua | reverse complement strand
CATATCAAATTAGAAAATATTTAAATTTTTTATGTTCTTATAAATAAATTTAGAGCGACGGTCTTTGAACAAATTCAATCTACATATTTGTCTGGCCGTGGAGTTCATTCCATAGATAAAAATGTATAATGTATATTACTAATAAAAAAAATTTTAAAAAAATATATAATTTTACACCATTAGGTATCTTTAAACTATATTATACAAATACGAGACTTGGAGTCTGGAATTGTTTCTCGTGTTTGGCAATGGGCTCACTACCAGTATCATAGAGGGGCGGAAGCGTAGCTGGTGAAACGTGGAAGTGTCGTCCATTCCTGTACCTCTTCGGGGATTACAGAAGTGATATTATGATTTTTTTCACGATTTATCGGAGATGGCTCGACAGTTTCTGACCTATACGAGGCGTTTATTTGTGAGCAATGTCGTACCGAGATTGCAGTGGATACCACGGTATATGAAGATATGTATAACAATACCTGATAGCTTCCAAGCCAGTCAGAATATCTTGAAGTAAATACACTAGCTTCTTATTAATTTTGAACTCGTACTGAAAGAACTTGAATCGACAGTGGCTCTTGTTTATTTAATATGTATATGTTCACTGTATTCATATTTGTGCCGGTATTGCGAACAGAACACTATTCGTTGTAAGTGTAGATTGTTTTAAATATACGATCTGGTACCAATTACTTTTACTAAATTTACCCAGCAAACATTTAATGAACTCAACATCTCACCTGTAACCTAACCTGTAAATATGAAATATTGTGTAAAGTTCAATAACATATATGGCGCTTTTCATTTCTCATTCAAATCGCTTTCAATATTATTCAGTATATATATAGTGGAATACGTAATTAATAAGCACTTAAAGAAGCACAAATCAAACAATATCACATAAAATCATTCAACCAAAATTTTGAACAGAAGCGAGACCCATATAAAAGCTTAGTAACAAACAAAATTAATTACAAAGACGCATTGAATGAACCCCTTCGAACGAAGGGGCGGGCGTACGCTGATATTGACATAATAAATACAAAGTAAGTAAAAACAATGTAAATAATGAACAAAGTGACAATAGACGGGTTACGGCGTTACTTAGAAATGCAAACAATTCTGTAAAGAACGCTTTCAATATCTATTAGATAAATAACGAACTTCAACCATTTTATCCATAACAATTGCATTTCTTAACAAACATAAAACGTAACGTAACTTCACGCTTGTAATTCCCGAATTGGTAGACAGCTGAATGCAGAACACTCAAACGTTTCACCAGTAATCTTTACGTCCCATTATGGAATAGGCGGTGAGCCTATTGCCATACACCGAGCACATATCCGATGATGATGATGATGAGCACATATCCAAACTCTGAACCACTACTAGAAAATCGAAATTAGAAATGATTAGATATCGTAGTGCCTGACCCGGGAATTTATCCAGGGACATCCCCATCGGCAGTTGCACTTGGAACCAACAGTAATCACGAGGCAGTTTCAACACGACCATCGGCGCAGTTAATATAATTAATAAACATGTTTTTATATATTTATGAGCTTAATGCATCGGTACGTTTCGATATTAATTTATATGTAGGTAATTCTCGTACTTCCATATGTAATTAATTATTCTTAATGTAATTTTCTATTTTGTAAAGAAGTAGCCAGATGTATTGCAATGAACATTACTTGGCCACGGTAGACGATTTTTTTTTATCAAACATTGACATTAAAGTTCATACCAAAACACTCCTAAAAAATGAATGTTTAATTTCGTCTTCATTTACACTTGTTTGTTCACGTAAATAATTACGGGCTAATCAATGAACGTGACGGAATATGAATTGAATATCATACTCTAATAACTATGAAAATTAATCACAGTATTGCCTATTAGTCCATGAAATTTAATATTTGTCGATTGTGTCACATTAAATGTGACTAATTGATATTGACGCGTCAATCATAACGAATGATATTACAATAGTTTCCGAAACGATTTTGATAAATAACATTTTTAGGCAAGTAAGAACTCCTTTGTTAAATATTAATAACATCGTACAACTCAGCAATGCATATTGGATCTTGGCCGTCGATATATGAAAAAGTTAATTGCCTTCTTCCTACCATGTGAAACACATGTCACGTCCGATACATGGAAGAAGATCACCCAGGTTCACTTTTGGTTCCGCAAATTAAAACTCAGAGTTTCTTGGACCACTAACAGATCAGCACATATTCGATTCTGATCTGGCCACTTAATAACTCGATGCATCCAAATATATTTCAATTATGAGGCAGCTACATTCTTTGGAATTTTGTCCTTTTGAAATACTAGGTTCAGTAAATTACATTATAAAATTGATAGATTTCGTGAACATTTCCCTAAACAACATGGTGTTACAGTTTTGGTCCTTTTAATGAAGAGATCTGCAAACTTATTTAAACTTACTTAGCTATAAAAGAAGTTTGCTTACAAATTTTAGTATTCATTTCTTGCGTAATTTCCTTACTGTGAAACTCGTTAGCGCCTGACGCAAATACAATTACTGCTGATTCGCACCGATTGACGTATAACGCCAAATGAGGCGGCGCTTGCCTCGCACATATTTTGAATAAGCAATTTGAGTTTGCGGTAACAGGCAAAAGTTGACTAAGTTGGCCTTTTTATGGTTTAATGATATATTTAAACAGGTGTGACACATAAAACTATTTAAAAGAAATTAAAAAGAAAACCCTAATTGACAGTTCACCTTAGTTTCAAAGTTGGAAATAAAAAAAAATAACAGGATAAATCTATTATAATAAAATATAAAACTTCTTAGGAGTTTGTCAGATTTATGCACCGAGCAAGACGGAAATGCGGTAGACCAAGAGAGAAAGGTGGAGAAAGGTAAAACCTTTTGACACCTTCTTTAATAAAGTTTTCATGGTTACGATAAGTAATCACATCCAGTTTGGCTTTATTAAGTTCAACACGCAGGTTTGCAGCTGTGCATAGGTCGTATACTTTTTGCTTCTTTTTAGACAAATGAACTTAATTCTAAACTGGTTTTAATAAAAAAACATACAATCAAGCATCTAATTAAGAAAAGATAAGCAGAAGAGTTAGTACAATCCCACGTCTATGTTCCACTATGGAACAGGTGATGAATCTATTGCTAGACACTGAGCACTCCGGTCTCTGACTTCGACCCATACTACAGACTGCGAGCCACTACTAGAAAACATAAATTAGGAAAATCCATAGCAAGAACAAGACAACCAAACCAGACTGATTTGTCACCGAAATCTGTATAAGATACGAGTAAGTTAATTCACTTTCACTATAAACTATTATACATCATCCCGAGTGTCTGCCAATTATACAGTTCATAATTAAATTCCTCAAAGACTTGTTACATATAGAACTAGGATGTATCAAGAATCGAACTCAAATATAGATTTCTAACCCACTATTTTAGAGGTGCTATGCTATAGGAAATTTATTGTCTACGTCCAGAATCTATCGATCTGATTATTTTTAATTGCGTGTAATGTTATTTTATAGTTTTAAGAGTTTATCCTGTTAAAAAAATATTAAAATTTAGGCATACATATATACAATACAAAAATTCGGTAAATATCTCTTATCACATTTCATTTCTACCAAAATGATTAGGCGGTTATTTTACGAGTACAAGTAAGTAGATATTATTTGTTTGTGTTTGTACATCCAGTAAATTTCGTTTGCAGTATTATCACATGTCATTTCTTGTATACCTTCGTTCTCAAACTCGTTAGCGCCAGACGCAAATACAATTACCGTTAATTCGCTTCGATTGACGTATAACGCCGAATAAGTCAACGCTCAGAAAATGTACGCCTCGCCCGCGTGTTTAACCTGAGCCCGGTGTGAATGGCTGCGCTTTGCTTTCATTTTCATACGTACAGATACAGGCACAGTTGCTGAGTAATTTTTCTTTTGCTACTCGTATGATTTTGCAGTATATATTGGACGTCAACTTATTGACATAAAATTTTTTCAATGACAATTACTAGGACTATAAAAGTAAGACGTAAATTGTACATAATTTTTGCGCATCTTTTAGGTCAGGATGTAGACACTGTACAACTGTAACAGTCTGGCGATATAAAGATATATTTACGTATATTACTCATTTTTAGCTTAAATAAATCCCAAAAACGAAGTCATATTATTTTCTTTAATAAATTTGCTCATGGCATATATGGATTGGACAATTCAATTACTTTGCTCTAAATAAATTCTATAGTGACTTTATAAAACTTTTAGAATATTATGAGGGACTGTCGCTATTATTTTTTTGCAAAGCATTCAAACTTACGCTTTATTGCTACCAGCATCCCAAGACCAATGATGATATATATTAAATATATATCTTTCAAAACCCTTAATAACTGTATAGGCCGTGTTCAAAGGTCATAGATACCTAAGACCGCCAGACCGCCTAGGGGGTATATTATACTTATTTCCTTGGTGATCCAGTACCAGTTCTAGCATTTTACCAAGCCTTCACTTAAATCTCACATTTTGTCGTAGATTTCTCCTTATATGTATAATCAAAAGCTCAAAAACATTGGAGGGCAACATATTACATGTATTATTTCATTTATTGCAAAACTAAAGTCAACTATGGTTACATAAACACTCATGGGAAATCTAGCCGGCGTTATGATTCACAAGCATGCCGCTTAAATTTGGTTGATGGTGTCATAACGTCGCCGGTTTTCTGTTTTATTCCCGATGAGACAAACATATATTTTAAAGTGTTCGTGTGAATTTTACGAGGCAATATCTTTCCCATTCGCTGGCTATAAATGAACATCAGGGAGTCGGCAGTATGTTCCTTTTGTAATTAAACAATTTTTATTGAAGTACTGCTCCTTAAAAATTTTTTTGGACAAATAGATCTGCATAACATTGAAAACTTCGATTACGAGAAAATATTGATTTTCTCATAATAATAGAACGAACCGGAAAAAACAACCCTTACTTTTTAAACTTCCAAAATGTTTGAGACAAACTGCATAAATTTTTTTTCCTAGTCAGTTTTAAAGAATAAACGCAACACTCATAGCATGCGTAAAAACAGTCTAGAAATACCAGACACACAGACAGGTAAGGTGAGCAAACAAAACGAAAATGAAGGCAAAGATTGTAAAGGAAAGTGAGCTAATCAGCCCCGTTTGATCAGATCTGCAGCTTAGGCATCTTCCAGTTATGCCAAGGTTACTAAGGAAAAATGGTACCATCCAAAAAAAATTAAATGTTCATGGTCTCACTACCCAAAAAAATTAATGCAATGTAAATAACTATATACAATTTGCGGGTTTCAGGAAATGGCAGCCTGAAGTGTCACAACTACAATTGCTTAAAAATACAAAAATGGGAATTCTCCTCGCTGTCGTATAATGGAAGTGGTCAGCGGGATAAAATTATTTTCTGTATAAAAACGGAGTTCAAAATTTTTCCTCGCTCCCTAAATTTTACAGTCCGTTTTGGAAGTTGTCAAAGTACTTGAGATGAATTGTTACATAATTTAAGACTTTTGTATCTACCGTTTCATTATTCTGTTTCTATCAGCCGTCCAGGCTTATTCGGTAGGTTTCACGGGTTCATTAAAATTATCCGCGAATTCTCCCTAGGTTTAAATAACCGCTGTATTAGTTACTTCATATCGAATTCCTATACAAGTGTACTATGAAGGAAAATCCTACTTTAAGGTAAGTTACTACAAAGCAAAGAGGCAAAATTTAAGATGTACTATACCAAGATATACAATAATATTCACTTTTTTCTCAGAAATTCCCTATTACACACCCAGTCACAGTAATGCTGCTTGTATTTGCTGTTGTACTGTTCATTTTCTCAGAAAATCTACAAAGAAGACTTTATTTCCTCCAGAATTTTTTTTTATTCCCATACTGCTGAAATATGAGTTAAGATGCTTGTAGGCGGGCTACGTCCAGTAGTGGATTAATATATGTAGGTCGATGATGATAATGATGTTAGTGATGAAATGTGACTTAGTTTTGTTAATTTTGAAATTCACAGAATCTAACACAGAAATTCAGATTTTCTGTGTCAGATCGCAGTCCGGTAACGAAACATGATGCCTGATAACAATCTAGGTATATAGCCGTAGATTCACCACAGTGCGATTTGCCAGCTCCGATCTTAGTCACCTGTTATGATGGCCTGGTATTCTGGCATAGAGTAGGAAGATGTACTCTTGTCCTTCGCCTAATAAGAATATCCAAGTTTTCTGGAAATCAGTATGTTACTCATTGTATCGTTATAGTCCTTGATATACATTTTAAATGCCACTTTCAAAAATTTATACGACTACTTCATCTTTTGTAAGCATCCATATTCCTGACCCCTTTGGAACTTCTTAGTACCTTTTCAGACATGTCTGCAATCTTTTAAAATTATCGCTTATAATTTAATGTTCGCTAATTGAGTAATGACATTAAAATTTTATTTTCCAAAAAAGCCTAGATTTGGCTGTTTCGCCAGTATTTCACAACACAATGGCCCACCCTAAGGCGCCACTTTGAAGTTTTGAAGCTTTAATTTAAATAATTGAAACTTTACCTTGTTTTGCGCTTGGAAACTTCGCAATTTACCTTTTAAGTAATCCGCGACATTTATAACTAAAATACTGTTGAATTACCAGGAGGCGACGTAGTGGTTAGTTACTTGAGATTACTTTTGTGAGATCATTATAATAAAAAAATATTTCGTATTTTGTTTATTTATGAAGATACTCATATACATTGGATCTGATTTAAAATATCACTATCAGGTTTGTAGAGTTCACCCCAAGGGACGGCAGATCGACAAAAAGGAAATGGAAAAACATTCGCTAGTTTCTTAAAATAAAGTGGAAACCTATGTAATGTTATTTCGGTTGATTAGAAATTCTTTTCTTTTGACTTCGGTGTCAGAATGAACTAACAAGAGACAGCTGTCCATATGTATCAATATCAGCTCAGTCGTACCAGCTTGTAGTTCGATATATGTTATTCAAAGATAACGTAAGGAAAAGCGTAATGAAATAACCCGATACTTTTTTATAATACACGATTCGATAGAATCATATTATTATCCTTTCACAGCCACAACGGATTAGTACACATCAAAAACTTGCGAACCTTGCAGGCTTGTGCTATGTCTGTATTATGTCTTCCGTGTCGCAGGATAATTACTTGCGTTATTACTCAAAAACACTACTGAATCTAATATATATTGTAAATGTTTAAAAAATATTACAATCACATACGTCATCAATTCACATATATACTCTTCATCAATTTTATTTATGGCTGTCATTCAGGCATGAATCGTTCTAACGGGATTCATACCATAATGCTAATAATTCAAAAACTAATAAACGAAGTAACTATTTTTAGTGTGAATGTACGAGGAATCTATTGCACAACACACATGAAAATTTTCTACATTCTTAGATTATACAGTAACTCTCTAAATAAAGCATTCACAATTGAACTACTAATTAATGACCTATGAATATTCAGTTCAGAGCTTGGCCTTTTACTTCTAGCATTTGCAAGCTCATAATTGTTATGCATCGAAACATTTTCAGCTTTCGAATCCCGTATAGCTTTGACGCTAATAATGAAATATTCGCAGAAGTGATGTTACTTTCAATGCAAACACCGTATATTTTAAGTCGTGAATATGATCATCATCATTAGTCTATTTTCGTCCACCACATAGGTTTCTTCAATAGCACGCCACCGAGTTCGGACGTCAGCACATCGTTTCTGAATGCTACCAGCCACTTTGCGTATATCATCACTCCACATAGCTACATCGTCTGCTACGTTTACCAAGTCATAGTTTCCACTCTAGAACGCGTCTACGCTACGGTTGTCGATGTTAATACTTCAGAGAGACTCCAAGCATAGCCTTCTGCAGAGCTCGCTGAGCGAGCTTAAATTTTATTGTTATTAATATTAATTGCATTTGGATAATCTACGTAACTTCACGCCTGTAATTCCGAAGAGGTAGGCAGAGGAATGCAGAACATACACCACGATACACCAGTTACGTTTACGTCCCATTATGGCATAGGTGGTGAGCCTATTGCCATGCATCGGGCATGTATCTAGACTCCGAACCACTACTAGAAAATCTAAATTAGAAATGTTGTAGTGTTCGAGCCGGGAATCGAACCCGGGACCTGCCGATCGGCAGTCGCGCTTGCAACCAACACGACCAACGAGGTAGATTAACGCATCTTATTAAGTGAATACACAAAAGAAAATTAATTTAATCAGTAAGTTCACTGTTAACTTTCATACCGCGTTTCAAGCCATGAATATACGACTATTATGACATTATTATAAGATTATTATGACACACTATTATAAGACTATTATGACACACTATTATAAGACTATTATGCCACTTATGATATCATTTTTTGCTGTACTAAAATGAAAATAAACCCGCTTGGGAAAACTAGCAAGCTTTACGAGTAGTAGCAATGAATGTTTCTGGTTGATTGCCAACCAACCTGGCCGCTTTACGAGTGAGTGTAATATTTCGTGAAAGCGAACTACTTCTTTTTATAGCGTGCAATAAGTATTAAATTACGATTGACCTAATCACACCTGACCTCAACATAGTAAGATTCGATACAAGTTTCGGCAAGTTTATAATTATTCCCATTTACAGGTGACTTGGACAAATTAATTCGACAAATGATATTTCTATTACGATTTTATGAGAAATATTAATTCTGTACCATTTTTAAAGTACAAAAGTGCAATGTTAAAGTACAATAATGTTTTATAATTGGCTGCAAATTTCATGTTACAATTCTACTCTAAAATTTTACTCCACAATATTTTACATTTTTATGCTCTTGGTGGCGCGGAGTTTTCAGAATTCGAAAAAGTGATAACGAAAAATGTAGCAAATATTACCGCTTAAAAATACAGAAGTGACGCGGCCGACACTTAGTTGGGCGTCTAACGGAAGTGGTCAGCGCGGCTAGTTTCTTTCTCGTTTTAAAATTTCAAACATCTTCGCTAGAGCGTCTGAACATAAAAATATGCTTTTATCGCTAGTGTTTTAGAATTTTCTGCAGCATCGCCATCAACTAAATGGTGATATTCTTTGATATTGAAATTAATAATATTGTACATATTTAGAACCAAATGGACAAGCATACAAATGCATTTTTTAAAATTTTGTAAAACTATTGAAATCCTAAACGTTATAGGTACAATTTTTAATATTGATTCGGACTTTGCATTCGTTCCTGTTTATGGCACTGCGCTCACTCCCTATTACCTAGTGGTAGTGTACTGTACTGTACTCCTTCGTCTACCTGTTTGGTGTTTACGTTTTTTATTGAAACCTTAAATTAACGGAGATATTTAATATGTTTAAACTCAAATAGTTCATACATATATATTATATTATATGTTTTTTGATAACCAACGTTTGTACATACGCTAGCGGGACCATTCTTACTGATTTCCAATTGTTTATTCAGTACGTGTGCGAAAGCTCAGAGCGCGTCGCTCATTCGGCGTTATGCGTCAATTGACGCGAATCAGCGGTAATTGTATTTGCGTCAGGCTTTAACGAATTTCAGTGCAAGGAAATGACATAAGTAACAGTTGCCGGTACATGAATGAATTGAAGAATGGTACGTGTAAGTTTTGCTAGTTTTATCCGTCAGAAGTTATTTGAAAATTTAACATCAACTAATGATGTGACCGTTATACTTTTTTTATCACACATTATTTTCAAATAAAATATGGTTAATAAACTGACTCACAAAACCTGCAATCGAACTACAATTTTGTAGCTGGCGTGCAGGTCTAATCAAGTCCGCATATTTTTCTTCACTATTTGACCGATTTTTATACTCTTAAAAGTGCACATAACTTCTTAAAACAATGTTAATTTGATAATCTTGTAATACATTGATATATTTATCAGTAAAGCATCAGTGAGAATTGTTGTTGTGTGTCATTATTATTTTATTGAATCAAAGTCATTGGAACCATAATTGATAGTTTTCGATGAAACAATAAAAGTGTTGTTAAGTGCAGTAAATACAGGTGCATAATATAAATATGGCACTGACATACATGCATGTGCGGAATAATAAAATTTAAACATCCCATCGTGTGCATTTCATAAAAACTTCTAAACGGCTCCTTTTATTGTGAAATTTAACGTAGCGAGTATACTTACGGTGATTACGAGCGAATATTCACGGTTAGGACCGAGTTCGTTCATGTGAGACACTGTTCAAAGCGTAAGGTCCTCGTCTTGCCATGTTAATGATGCTTCCTATTCATAATCGATATTCACAAAAGATGTGAAAGCAAAAAACAGCGTTGGGCCTATCAGTTAATCATACTATGTTAGTAAAAGAAAAGAGTTTAGCTGATCAAATTAAATAACTATGACGAACAACATATACATGAACAATATATATGAAACAATAATTCTAAATAAAATATAAAAATAAAAAGTACAATACCTATGTTTCAATGATAAGTTTTAGCTCCCAGGTACAAACGTAACATGTAAAATAAAATATCTTATAATAAAGGCAAAAGCATACAACACTATATTACTTGCGATTTTTCAGCTTTATAATTTTGTTTCATGAAGCAAAACAAATGTCAATTGCTCATTCTCTTCAAGCGTACATCAAATAGAGTCTGGTTCGAAATTCCTCGACGTTAAATTGAACATGAAACACTGTCAACGGCGAAATATTGAATTCATAGAAAAATTAATGAACTCAAATATTACGTACATGATCTTGTACAAGGTCGTTAAGTAACTCGTTGTTAAATTGAATTGTATAATTTCATATGGAATATCAGCCAGCTGGCCGGTGATTAGAAAATTCGCATGTCTCCCATTCCACTCACATATATTATTCAGAAAAAGGAAGAAGGAGGAAGAAAGAGGAAAGACTAAAAACAACGCTTCAAGGTATTATAATGTGACGTCAGCAAAAGCTGAGTCATTTCCTTTTGCCTATTTTCTCATTACATTCAGGTGATCATTACGTTATTAATATATTATTATTATTTGTACACTTGTAGCGATATTAAGATGGTATACGTGGTGCGAGAAGCCGTGTTCTGCAATACTCTACGTCTACGTCTCTCTCTGCCCGCCTTGGGGCATTATGGGCGAAATTTTCTCAGGGAAATTCTAAGTTTAGCAGTAGATTTTGCAGTGGACAATATTGCAGCTAGCGTGCAGGTCTAATCAAGTCCGTATATTTTTCTACACTGTTTGACCGATTTATATACTCTTAAAAGAGCACGTAACATCTTAAAACAATTTTAATTTCATAATCTTGGCATGGGGACTGTGGGAAAAATGTTGAGAGGGAAATTCTAAGTTTAGCAGTGGATTTAGGCGAATGAAGATGATTTATGAGATTTGTTTTACTAAAACTTACACCATATATAATATTTGTAAATTTCTACACATTGTCATCTTTGTAATATCAGAGGAACATGGCAGGCTCTTTATAATACATATATAGGTAATTTCATGTATGTATAGTTTATTTCCTATTTCAATGCTCTCGATTCCTCGAAATAACAAGAGGTTTACAAAGATATTATTTTGTTATCAATATTAAATTAAACACTTGTTCTAAATTCGTACACAAAATTGTTATTTGTCTGTAATACTATTTTATAGTAAAGGTACACGTATCTTATTAACTTAAGTGTGTCTAAATCACTCCATGAATTTTTCTCACTGAAATTGCTTCATTACTTTGTCTAGCCTGTTTATACATTTCGTCATTGAGTCTAGACAACTGTTCATTAATATCTGAGTTATTCTTATTGAAAACATCCCATTTTACTACTCTGCAATCTGTAAATTGTATTAAGAATATAACTAATCCTGTAAATATATACATTACTGACAAGTATAATAAATATAAAGCGATTATTATAATTTAGTTTAGTTACACCATTCTTTATAACGACGTACTAAACCAGCCACTAAAATATTCCTTATAAATATCATCCTGTAACCCACCAAAGGGTAAGCAGAGGAATGTAGAACACACCCATGTTTCACTAGTTAGGTTTACGTCCTACTATGAAACAGATGGTGATTCATAGCCGGGCACATATCCAGACTTCGAGCTACTACTAGAAAATCTAAAAAAAATTATTAGAATAATTCGGTAGAGCCAGATCCGGATATTAAACCCAGAACCACCCGATCGGCAGTCGCAGTTGCAACCAAAACAACCAATGAAGCAATCAGTATAAAAAAAATAGGGCTTAATATATATTTTATAGCTTCGAGTACAAAACATTCCTCTATTGATTTCAAGTCTCAATCTTCATGTATACTATTGACACGACAGCATTAAATACTAAGAGTATTATAAGGAAAAACGGACATATGCTTATTTTGAATTTAAATCACTAATGTATCAACTGGTATAATTAATAACTTGAATGTTCAGATTATATTTACTATGATTTTATAAAGTTGATTGTCATATCAAATTTTATAGTGAGCCGTCAATCAAAAGTGAACCGGTACAACAAATTGCTAACAAAAACGAAGCGATCGAATCTAATTCCATATAACTTGTAAATACGTTACGTTGTATGCCGCAGTCACGCGACTATAGCATGTGTTTTAAACAGAATGGGACACAATAGGATTTAGACATGTTTTCACAACCATAACAAGAATAATTTCACATTGTATCTACTCAAATCTATTGCAAGCGTAAACGAATCGTTTCCGTAGACAACTAAGAAAATACACGGTTATTATTACCTGTTCGGTATAAGAATTGAGTAAGGCAAGGTGTACATAGAAATAATAGGGTCGGTGATAGCGACGCATCTCGATCTGTCTTTTGAGAAGACGCAAATCAGAGACGTATATATGACGGCAATTTTCAGAAGAACTGTGATAATAATAGTTTGCAATTACATGCGAGCAAAGTATCTACATTATGTCGCTCCCTCCTACGAAGAAGCATTGGATATTTACAAAGTAAAAGTACACATCATCACTATCAGATAATTGCAGTCCACTGCTGGGCATAGGTTCTCCCAAGCGGGTAGGGGATAGCGGAACACAGCTTCTTGCTCCGGTTACCCTGCTATCCGGTGGGAGTGGGGCGGGAAGGAAATTTGCCTAGGCAGACCGCTCCATACGGCCACTTAGTTGATTCTTGCGTCACCCAGTCACCCTGCACGCTTGTAAAGAATGTGTTCTAATTCCGCCCTAGAAGGGAGACATGGGTGGTGCTAATTTTAGGTTAACTGAAGGTTTCACGCTTGAACGATCGTCATCAAAACATCATAATCAATAAATAATTATATTGTTGTCATCTTAATAGATTTCCGAAGCGCATGTCGCGTAATCACATGCCGTGTCTATCGATGTTTAGCTCTACGTAATAAATAGATTGATAGCGACGCCCGTTGCCGAGTCGACTGAACACTATTGTTCGAGTTAGTTTGCTAGTCAACGTGACTTTCAGCTGCAGGTTGCGGGGTGCCTGACCTAATGACGCGTTCTTTTATTCTTAAACCTCATTCCGAACGATTAATCAATGCCGAATACGTTGAAGTCGTTGACCGTTAAGCGACTAGTCGAGCCTAATAATGAATTATTCATATATAATACATTCATATATAATATTCATATATAATGTATTATTAATCGAAATAACGATTTATTTAAAGTCATCGTAGTCACCATCATTTATTGATGTTTCTTAATGTCCACTGCTGTATATGTGCAGGCCTCCCATGTTGGATGGTGCTCATAATCCCCATGCAGGGCATGCGACTTGGCGATCGCATTGTACAGCTTCTCGCAATCGTTTAGGCTGCTGCCTATAGGCGGCCAGGAATTTTTCTCTGTTTCAGCAGACCACGCTGTGCAACGATCAGCCAGCGCCCGGTTTTGTCGTCTCTTACGACTAAGATACAGGATCTCAGTACGAACTCCAGCAATATATTTTTACCCAGCTCAGACACGAAACATTGTTCTTAAAGGTACGTACACACTTACCAAGGTACGAAGCGATCAACTTAGATCGCGTGAATCACAAGACATCCAGATATTTTCCATGATCTTACAATTAGTAAATTCATTTGTTAATTTTTGAAGCAAAACATAAAAAACAAACCGTCAGAATATGTGCCTACACAGTTCAGTCGGGATAGCATCGTTACACCCGTTTGTACTGCGAAGTATTTGTTATCAAAAGTATTTCTACTTCTGTGGACTAAAGTGGACTAAAGACTGACTTATAGTTATAGACTTTCGCAAGTGGACTACAGAATGACTTATACTATTTAATATTAACCACACTCAAAGTACATTGTTATTTACATGTACACCTGAACACCTTTTAATATTGTCTGGACACGCCTTGTCACAAATGATTCGGTAACGTATGTAACAGACCATCCATATGACTCTTTTGTGCGTCTTACATGAATACTCAGGTTATGTTCCATTACACCTTATAAATAAGACACGACAGCGAATATCAGGTACGTCTTGTTATTCAAACGCAAGTCTGAAACTCGTCGATTGGAGTATAACGTACGAGGTCGCCAACTAAAATGAACAATAGTCCCCGGTCGGCGTTCAGTCAAGCCGGCGAGGTGACTGCGAATGTGCGCGACTATCAATCGATTTATTATGGTGCCTAATACGTATTGTCCTCTTGAGAATCGTACGTTCTCGTACATAGCTACGTGCATTTATCTAGAGACTCCTTTCTGTATCGGCTTATGTCTATCGTCATCGTAAAGATTAATTGTAGATGTGATTGAAAGCAGGCGGTGGTCGTGTTTGTTTTTTCATTTGCATTAATATTGATTATATCTGAAGTGTATACCTACTCGTATATGTGAAGTTATTTCGCATTTGAACATATTGAACCCATCCCTGATTAAATAAAGGTGGTTGAATTTGGTTCATTTTTGTTGGCATCAAAGTCTATGTGCCATTGGTCACGGTCAAACAAAATTTCACGTTTCAATTTGAAAATTTGTAGGTAGATAAACTTAAGTATTTCAATGCCTGTAACATCATTTACTGATCAGGGTTTGGAGACATCTGTGACAGACAGACCAGCTAGTTTTATTATTTGCTAAATATTTATTACCGGACATAATTTTTTACAGGCTCTGTAGTGTCACCAATACTTGTTGTCGGGTAGTCCCTTCGTCTGTTTCTTCCTTGCCGAGTCAGCCATCGTGGTGGAGGGTTTCGTCGCAATGTTCAGCGTGCGCCGGGCAGTATATGTTCGTACAGGATCAGATCTAGTCGCCGCTCAGGTAGGTCTTTCATGCACCACACAAAATGAAAATGAAAAAAAAAAAATTTAATTCCATCCATGGACAACCTTCGTAACAAGTATTATTGATGTTATAGTAAAATAAGATAAGGTATTTTCTAAGATCACTTAAATTTAAAAAATTACCTATAATAATTTCGAAAAGTAAACGAAAACCAATAATGCAATCTTTAAGAAGAGAATACTTTTTGTTATTGAAGTGTCCTATAACTGTTTAATTCTCGTACACTCGTTGTTATGGCATTCGTACAAATAGTGGAATAATCTTCACAGTTCATCAAAGACACGTTAATTCCCGTCAACCAGCAACTCGACAGCAACTCCTTTGGTACCGCACTCATGACGGCGGCGGTGACCTTCCAGAGAACCGATCGCTGGGTTGTCCTATTTATGTAGGTTTATAGTATGATAAAATCATAACTCGTGCAGGAATATTTTGACTAGTCGTAATTAAATCAAAATTTGATGAGCAAGTAAAATGTGTAACCGTATAATTCTAATTTCTAATATATTTTGTATACATATTACGTGTACGTAACTGAGTCGTTGTGAAGTGTACAACACTCCTCTGCCAGCCTCTTCGGGAACTGCAGGCGTGATGTTCGTGACCTTGTATGTATATGGTGTATATACGAGTATGTTCCATATTATTATTATAGCATACACCGACCATATGCCGTTGACTGGAAAAGAATGCCTTGCCATTAAGCGTTGATTACGCCCTTGTGCGCCTTATTGTTAGTTTAAGATATTACAGAAAATGATAAATGAATTAATATAATTAAACAAACTTGTTTCCAGTGGCAACAAATTAGCTTTTGAATTTGCATAGTGCACGAACCGCAAAAGTTGTGTTTACCTAACTCCTTTATGTACTAAAATTCGAACTGTCACACGAGCAGTGAAGCTTTAATGGTACCATTTTGCGACTGAAGTTGGAATATGTTGCGGGGAACATTAAATTTTATACACCACATTGTCACCGGACTCAGTTTACAGCGAGACACAATGTTGACTAATGAATTGTAATGGTCCTCCTTTGACGACCGCGAACGTTTGGCGTTCAAATTTCGAACTTGCGATGCAAGTAAGTAAAAACGATAGCCCATAATACTTCCCCGCTACTGCCAATGCCTAATGGGAGCAACATTTTGTTGAAAAAAGGCCGAGTACGTGTTCAGGATTTGTAAACAATCGAAAGAAATATCCGGGGAATATCTTCTCTGTGGGAGATTTTAAGTTGCCTTTTTTTCTTTCTTTCTTTCTGTTCCCACGCCACAAAAGGCTTCTCGACAATTGGATTTGCCGCAAAAAAATACTAAAACTATTCTTATAATTCTTATATGTACGTACAGAACATAATACGTTTTTCTGCGGAATACAGTTTTCAACTTCCACTCACATTTTATGAATAATAAGGCTTCCTTGAAAAACACCGCAAAAATGTGTTTACGAGATCCATTTCAACTTCATGATCGGCTTTACATTTAGGTATAAAAGACCTTGAGTATCATCTAAAAGTTAATTTATGTTTAGTACAAATTTAATTGGTGTAAATAAATGAACTTGGTGCTATAAGTTAACAGTGGTCATTAAATCAACTTCAAACACCAAGTCTTCCGGTAAGTGGAAAATGTTCATCATTTTAGACAGGTAGAATAGTAATGTACAGTATCTTCATGCCTGTAATCCCCGAAGATGTAGGTAGGCAGAGGAATGCAGAAACCTTTCTCAGGTTACGTCCCACTATGGAATAGGTGGATAGCCTATTGCCACGCATTGGGCACATATCCGGACTGCGAACCACTACCAGAAAATCTAAATTAGAAAGTTTTTGTAGTGTTCCACCAGGGAAACGAACTCGTGACTGCCCGATCGGCGGTCGCACTTGCAACCAACACGACCAAAAATCAAGCCAAAACAAGCAAAGGGGCAGCCAATACATTATTTTCATAAACGTAACTTTTTATATTTACATATATAGTCACAAAATAAATGACGCCTAATATATTTTGTTGCGTTATGAAATCTATATTAATTTAAGTTGATTTTGCCAATGCAGATGGCAGCACTCGTTTAACTAGAACTTTAAGGAAGTCTCACTGAATTGTTAATCCCCTTCGTTTCCAATTGGAAACTTTTGTTTACATTCCGTTAAACTTGGAACTTTAGCATTCCCTGTTGTTTTGCTCTACTGTTTTAAAATATTACTCATTTGGTTATATGAATTACTGAAAAACCTTATTTTGTTAAGTGCTTTTAATATATTTTTCATGAATTCAGTAGTAATAAGTAGTAGAAGTGAGATCGACTACGTAGTAAGTCGAGTGTTACCGAACGCGGCTGCTAATCGAGAGGTCCTGGGTTCAAACCCCCTCAGTCGGATACCATAAGATTTATCGTACTTAGATGTACTTGTAATGACTCATAGCCTGGATATGCGTCCGGTGTATGACGTTAAGCTTACCATCTAGTCCACAATGGTTCGTAAACGCAAGTGGTGAAACTTGGGAGAGTACTACACTCCTCTGCCTACCGCTCCGAGGATTACAGGCAAGATATTACG